>JAXGGA010019858.1:0-19277 GCA_038373865.1 Uloborus plumipes
GGGGGGAAATTTGAAGTGTGAAGTAAAATGAAAGTCAAAACCAACTGGAACAAAATGCGTACTGGAGAACAGGGACTATGCATCCATTCTCATCAACCCCTTCCGCGTCTTCGGCCCCAAATGAAACGAAATTGCGTGTGATTTTATGGTGAGCATGGATTAAATAAGGTTCTGTTTTTAAAACAAATTACAGCTGTTTTAAATGCGTAATTGCAACAAGTACTTCGCAATCTAAACAAGTACTTCGCATTTTAGCAAAAAACACAAGTTTACAAACCTCTTTTTTCTTTACCGAGCGGGCTCTGTCCCCTGGTACTCTTTACTAATAATATAAAGCTGTAGAGTTTGTTTGTTTGTTTGAACGCGCTAATCTCAGGAACTACTGGTTCGATTTGAAAAATTCTTTTTGTGTTGAATAGTCCATTTATCCAGGAAGGCTTTAGGCTATAGTAGTTATTGTTATAACTAAAAATAATAATGTTATATATAGATTTTATTCGAATTCAAGGCAATTTTCACATAAATCGCAGAATACTGGGGTTAAAAATTACTTGCACATATTAATGTTATATATCGTTGGAAGCAGAAAAATTTTCTCCGTCCAATGCAGTTTGTTCCGATTCTCTAACTTAAACACAGCACGAGTTATTCAATTTTTAAACTTGCCTTTTGCAAGGCTTCACCCGATTTCTTGCAATACTTGGTTCATTAAAACCATCAATAAAAAATAAACTAATTATTCCACAGTTTTGGCGATATTTTTAACCCCAGAATTGATTCGACTTACAGTCGAAGAACCAAGCTTTTATCTCCACTAGAAAAAAAGTTACAAGCGTTTGAACTTTGAGTTCGAAAACCTCTTTTCTGATCAAATTATTAATGTCTTATTGCGTTGCTATGACGACATCTTTTAAATTCATTGTTGGTTCCTTTTCTTCATTTCGTTTCTTAAAAGCATTTTATTTTACGGCGTTTCTAGGCCCTCCTATGATGATCATAACAAGGGAAATAATTTCTTTTAGTTCGGTACAATCGCAAAGATTTTAGCCTTTAATATTTAATTATGACACAATGTAGCAATTTGATATTTGACAACAAACGTGCCTAAAAATAGTGGGGAAGACCGCAGATTTTGTCGATATAGTTTTTGTTTTGTACTGTTATTGTTTTCTTATTCTTTTGACTTTTTTTTCTTATGTAATAAGTAGGTAAGTAGGTTTCAAATGAGTCAAACCTTTTTTTTTTTTTAATGATTTAAGATAGTTACTAATCTAAGTAAATAATATGATTCGTCATATTTTTGTAACGTTTTTACTATTTTGTATCATTGGTACTATACACATAATTTAATTGCATAGTATTTTTATATTGGGTAGTGTTTAATTATTCTTTTAACGTTTTTTTTCCTTATGTAGCACATATATACGTTGGCTTCAAATGAGTCTAACTTTTTTTTAATGGTTGCATATAGTTACTAATCTAAATAAATAATTTGATTTGTCATGGTTTAGTACAACATGGGTACTTATCTAAACACATAATAAAAGTGCGTGGTATTTTTATATTGGGTATTGTTTTATTATTTTTTAAGATGTTTTTTTTTCTTATGTAGTAGGTACATAGGTTTCAAATAAGTCTCCTCACAACTTTAAAAGCGAGTCGCCGTGGCGGCGAGTAGTTTGTTCAAACTTTCTTTGCCACTTTAAAGGCGAGCCGCCTTGGCGGCGAGTAGTTTGTATAAACTTTCCTCACTACTTAAAAGCGAGCCGCCTTGGCGGCGAGTAGTTTGTTTAAACCTTCCTCACTACTTTAAAGCCCGTGCAGTGCCGGGCCACGCAGCTAGTACTTTTATATAATAGTTAAATTTTGAAGATTTCCAAAAACAATATTTCAATCACATTATTTGCTCAGTAGCGAACATATCTCATGAGATACGTCCGTTACCCCCTGAGACGAAAAAAAACCTTTATATAAACATTGTTTCGTGAAATTTTGGACATTTAATTGTATTTTATAATAGTAGAGACATGTTCTTCATAAAATGTATGCAGCAAAACAAGGATCTATCATTTGGAGTCTTTGTAGGCTATTTTTGTGCAATTAATGTTTTTATAAAAATAAAATTGCCCTAAAGTACTATTTCAGGCAAATTCCTATCTTATCCAGATGACTTTTTTTTACCCATGCCAGCATTGGTGAAGAGTGGCACATTTTAGGGGGAAGGGAATTTTGCGATACCAAAACTAGAAAAGAAAAGGAAAGGTTAATTTCTGTATATAGAACCAAACGTTTCGCTACTCTCTTTACGTATTTCATGTAGAAAAGGTAACTTTCGGGCAAAATTTCCACTTATATTTGTTAAAAAATGGGCGCTCTGAAATCAGGTAAATACCACATTTACCTATTTTTTACAGTACTCTTGTAAAACCATGACTGTGAGGTCAAAACTTCCATTTCAAACTTCCAGCGTTCAGTTTTGTAAATTGAAATTCTTTGTTCATCTGTTGTTAAGTTTAGATTATAGTTGAAATGTATTTTTTTTTTCGCGTAATTTATAGAAGTTAAGGTATTTTGCAAGAATCAAATTCAATACTTCCTACAAAAATCCAAGACAAAACCAAGGCTATTACTATATGATTAAAAACACGTTCTTTGCTGAAAGATAATTATCCCAACAAAAACATAAATGTGAAAAAGGAGCCAAGTTCGGTTGAAACAACGTTTGGGCAGTTTGAAGCAGCGGTGCCACCGACAAAAGAGTTGAAATCTAACAGGCTCCAAGTTCTATAGCTGTTCTGTTAACTACAGTCGTGAGAGTTATTGAAATGTTCATTAATTTATTTTAATAACATTTCGTTAGTTCCTTTCATATCGGCTTCTTATAACTTGGCAAGTTCATTTCTAACTGACGGAAGTCGGACTTTTTTGAACGTAACTTCGTGACGATTAAAACTTGCCCAGTTCCGAAGCCGATATGAAAGGAACTAACGAAATGTTATTAAAATAAATTAATGAACATTTCAATAACTCTCACGACTGTAGTTAACAGAACAGCTATAGAACTTGGAGCCTGTTAGATTTCAACTCTTTTGTCGGTGGCACCGCTGCTTCAAACTGCCCAAACGTTGTTTCAACCGAACTTGGCTCCTTTTTCACATTTATGTTTTTGTTGGGATATCATGCATTTTTGAAAAGCCGAAGTAACGGTTATGCTTTCATTTAGGACACAAATTAATACACACATAACATGAGATTTCAGTTACGCTGACAACGCAGATATAACATAGGCCATGCTACATTCGACATATTTTTAATTTTAATGATTTTACTCCGTAATTCAAATAAATAATAGGATACGCTGCCAATTTATGATCAATGACGAAAGAAATAGGTAGAACTAGAGCCGCTATAATAGACAGGCCAGACGCACAAGATTAAGTTTTCACCACTTTGGATCCAATTCCTTTAACTTTTACTTTCCAAATTTTCATTGTTGCGGAGTAGGGGTTACCAGAAAAATTTTGGCTTATTGCTAAGCTTTGCCAAATCCACGTGCCGCTAATAGATTGCTCACAGTGAAAAATTACCAGAACCGCGATTACTGGCCATAAAAGAGACATCTACCACTAAAACACGCAAACACGTCGCTGGGATCCAAAGTGGTGAAACTTAATCTTGATGCGCCGCTCGTATATATAGGGGCCTTAGGTAGAACAAGTAAATTTTCTTCGTGTTTACCTTATATTTTTCTTAAAAGAGGAATAGAATATTTTAACTACCGTAGCCTACGTGGAATGGCGCTCCGCTTTATACCAGCCTGTAATTTTCGACCTATTTCTAAAGCTAAAAGGGGATGAAAAAATTAGTACTGCAAACGCGCCATCTGTCGGCTCAAAGCGCATTTAAAAGTAAATTATTTTAAAAAGTTATATTAATTTAATACCGTTTTTAAAATTTTTAACTTTATTTTTTAAAAAGAATTATGAATTTAAATTTAAAAAATTGAAAAAACATTTTATTCAGAGAAATAAACTTGTTAAATAAAAAAATAAACGAAAATTAAAGAATAATGAAAATGAAAAAATAAATAAATAAAGATTTAAAAAATCATTAATTTTTAACTCTGAAATGTGGGGGGGGGGGGGCACTAACGATGGATCCTTTACTTTTGAAAGTGAGAGAGCAGTCATCCTCTTTATCCCCTGTACGAGCCGCCTATGCTTCGAATGCCCCCCACCCCCCAAAAAAAAGCCCGAGACCCCACCAGAAAGTGAAAGAGAAAATCTTTAAAGCTTTTCCCCGTAACAGTTTAGGGGACGGCATTATTTCAACTTGGCCCATCCGCCATCCCTCAAGCACCTCCGTAAACGAGACTCCCTAGGTAGGCTCATTTTGCTCTAGCCGGGGGGGGGGGAGCGTTTTCATCATTTAAGGGCGGACGCCATCACTTTTGGGTGCGACCACTGGGTCTTTTGGTAGTAAAATGTCTCTTTTTCCGAATTTAAAGTAACTCTCTCAAGGTCATACATGTTGTTGTCAGATTCATACTAAAAACACTAAGTTATGTTTTTCAGACAAAAATATATGTGTTTGTGAAAAAATTTCTGAAATCGTACAATTTTTATACACAACACAACATCTTTCTGTATTGATAAAGGCGTTTCTTGTAGCTCCAAATCAGATGTAAGCGATACATACTTCTTTTGCAAATTCGCACTTTAAAAACATTTTTAAAATCTGTCTTACACAAAAATGAATGTTTTACTACAGTTAATCGATTTATCAATATCTTTTTTTACAGTTCGTATGGTTTTTTGTCGCTTTTCGATGTAATATGAATTGAGTATATAGCCCCCTTTCACTTTTGAAAAAATTTGCTTTGTATCCATAATTTTAAAATTTTCTTGCTTCTCTGTTTTAGAGAAAAAATAGAATTGAAATTATCTGAAAGTGCCTTTAAAAAAGTAAAAATATTTTTAGTGAAAAGTGAAATGAGATTTCACGAATATACACGTCATCAATCAGCAATCAGTTTTTCTAAATCAGCAATTCACAACTAGTGGTCCAGTAAACCGCTGCCGGTCAGCACAAAAATTGACCGGTATCCATTATTTTTGCTAGTCCAAGCTTGAAAAAAATTCCTTACTCAGGTTTTTTTAAAGGTAAATTAAAAAAATAATACTGATAATATCATGGGGACATCTTTTATGTAAATTTTGTATTCCATTTTTGTGACTTTCAATAAAATTTCAGCAATGTTTTTTGTGTTTTTATAACTTTTGCAATAATTACTAATTTATTACGGAGTCCGTTAAAACTCACCGCCACGGCGACTCGCTGCGGCCAGCGACCTCTACACACAGTTGCCAAAACAATACTTCCAATGAATGCCATCTCTCGAGGAGAGTGGAAACTAATCCGCTCGTGCTTTTCAACCAGAATTATTTTTAAACTAAAATAATAACTCCTTACATATTGTGCAATGTTAGTTAGCCTGAAGCCTTCCTGATAAAATGGGCTGTTCAACACAAAAAGAATTTTTAATTCGAACCAGTATTTCCTGAGAATAGTTGTATACGGTTGCTATGAACAGTACTCTACTTTTTTGAAAACTGAGTATCTTTCTATGTATCTATGTCCTGTTTCTTTCTCCTGAATGCCAATGAGCTGAACGTCGAACCAGGTACCGATCGATCGTAATTTTTCAGGCATAATTAGTTTTAATTAACATAAGGTTTGATAAAGAAATTCGGAAGAAATTTAAAAAAAATCTTCAAATTCGCTCTTCTCGAGACATGGCGTTTGTTAAAAGTATTGTTTTGGCAACTGTCATTGTGTGTAGAGGGCGCTGGCCATAGCGAGCCGCCGTGGCGGCGAGTTTGTTGCTTTGCCGAAAGCGGATGTGTCACTTGACATCGCTTTCATTTCTAAGGTAGCCCGTGCAACGCCAGGGCACGCAGCTTGTTTTAATAATAATCTTAATGAGAATTTTGAATGATAAGGCTTCTCTGAAATTGATATGAAATTCATTCCGATTCATTCGATGGTATTTTTATCTTTATCTAATACCAACAATATTGATAACGGGGCCAACGGGCAAAGCACATAAGATTTTTATCCCGAGCAACTTGCACTCTTTTTAAATAATCGCTAGTTTAAGATATTAAGTGCCACACTTTTTTTTTTCTTAATTTATTCATGAGATTAAAATTTTGTCATTTTCAACAGCGATATGTTTCTTGTTATTTTATAATGTTTACTTTCACACATCTTATGTGAATGAAATATTTATCAATCAAATAATAGAGTAATGTAAAACAATGAGTGAGAAAAAAACATAATGATAAGTAAGCAAATGAGCAAAGTTTACAAATACCTTGTGCTAAGATGTACAGAAAATAACAACGTTACGATGCACAATGAGCAGGATACTGCAGACACGTGTTTCGCGTTACAAGGAACGCCTTATCATGCAAAAAAGTTGTGAGCTTATGATGCACAGACTCGACAAAAGCAACGAAACAGAAGCGAACAGCTATTTCACTTTGCATCATCCACTTTGCCCAGCGAACATCTTGACGAATTGCATTGAGCATTTATATTCAAAAAATGCTTAACATGAACTAAATAAGTACTACACTAGATATTAGTAGATCCTAATTAGCACTTAAAACGATAAATACAAGAATTTTAATGACAATAAATATTTTTCGAAACCTCCGAATATTACAATAAGTGAATCAAATTCTAAAAACCATTTGTATAGTTTTTTCGTCTATCTCCAGAAGTATTTAGTTCCTGACAGGAATCAACAAAATGTTCAGGAACTTAGTTAAAATATTGCTTGAAACGTGGCACTGCAAACTGAAAATATTTCTCCATTTCACTTTGCCCCTCTATTTCACTTTGCTCCTCATTCACCTACTTGTATAGTGTGCCCCGATACAAAAATGTTTGGCCTTGAAAGAACTCATTTCAGTGTGGGACTAACGGGGTGTACTAACGGGGGGGGGGGGAGTGTTCCTGAAACTGATTGCGTTTTGCTATTTTCTAGGCTAGCTAATATTAGTTTTATTTGTTTGTTCATTTTTTATATCATTTTGAGGGAGTCTCGTTTACGGAGGTGCTTGAGGGATGGCGGATGGGCCAAGTTGAAATAATGCCGTCCCCTAAACTGTTACGGGGAAAAGCTTTAAAGATTTTCTCTTTCACTTTCTGGTGGGGTCTCGGGCTTTTTTTTTTGGGGGGGGGGGGGGCATTCGAAGCATAGGCGGCTCGTACAGGGGATAAAGAGGATGACTGCTCTCTCACTTTCAAAAGTAAAGGATCCATCGTTAGTGCCCCCCCCCCCACCATATTTCAGAGTTAAAAATTAATGATTTTTTAAATCTTTATTTATTATTTATTTATTTTTTCATTTTCATTATTCTTTAATTTTCGTTTATTTTTTTATTTGACAAGTTTTATTTCTCTGAATAAAATATTTTTACAATTTTTTAAATTTAAATTCATAATTCTTTTTAAAAAATAAAGTTAAAAATACTAAAAACGGAATTAAATTAATATAACTTTTTAAAAATAATTTACTTTTTTTTAAAAAATCCTGGGGTGAAAGTGCATAAGACTTGTTTGCTGCTGCACTCATGTATATGTATGGGAAAATAATATTTTTTTGTGATGCATTATTAGTTTTTAAAGCATTTTTATTGCGTCCTAAAGTTGTAAAATACATTTAGCAAAACGCAGAAACAACTAAGTGGCAGCTGATAACTTCACATAGGATTGAAAATCCTAGAAAAAATGTTGTTTTTAAAAAAAGATAAATTTTTTTGCTTTTTCAAAAGTAACTTGTTCATTTTTTAAGCTGAAGCGCAATTACTGACAGAGTCGTGTTCATCTAGCGTTAATTTAATTTCCAAGCAAAAAAATTTCTTTTCAGTAGCTTTTGGAGATCAACCTGAGCTGTTACAATGCTAGTGAATTGAAATTTTGAAAAAAAAATGCCCATACTTTTTGAAAAATCTACCAAGTCTGACACTCAAAATCCCGTAGGGTTTCATTATAAAAGCGCTTTGTTTGGTACTGCTAACGCGACATCTGGCGGCGAAATTCCTTGCCCCTGTCCCTCGCTTTTTGAGGGAAAATTACAGGCTGGTGTAAAGCGGAGCGCGATCTTCGTAGGCTACGTAACTACTTGGTTAATATCTTAAGTCACCGCAAGGTGGCATAGTCAATCTCTAGAATTCGAATTATTTATTTCATCTTGATAAACCATTTTAATCTTCCATCAAGGCAAACTAAGCCTTGAAACAGCTTACAATAAAACATTTGATTTTAAACTTAAGTATTTTATTTTTGGCAACGTTATACAAGCATTTTGGCGCTTTTGTTTGAAGAACCATTTATAAACCGAGCCAAGATACTCATTAAAAAAATGCTTTTTTTTCTTGCTTTTTTAATGTAGTTTTTGGACTTTTTAGATTTTTTTCATAGTTAGTGTATGGAAATATACCTTGATGCCAAATTTTAAGATTATGAGACACTTGGAAGTAGGTAAACATTTTGATGAGTGAGTGTATAATCTAAATAAGAAAATCGCCATATTTTCACTTTTCAAATATTAATAACTTTAAAACTAAAAGAGATATATTCATAAAATTTAGGATTATGGGTGTTCTATGTCACTCTAATAGACTTACAAAATATAAAGCATGTAGATGAAGTTGTTCTTGAGAAACGGAGGGGTCGAAAGTAGCCCGAAATGGTTCGTGTAAAGATACACTAGCAGATGTGCAGCGCGAACTTGGCTGACACACTGCCGTGTGTCTTGATTTATTTATAAAAAGCTTAGTTTAAAAAAGTTATTATGGAAAATAGTAAATTTCACATAGTTTCCCCATTAAATGATTAAATTTTCGGTCCATTGTTACAAAAATTTGTTGCCTGGTAACAACAATATTAATGGTGATCATAATGAAAATGTGAACCAAGGCTTCTTTGGAGTAAGTATGAAATTTATTGCTTTCTTAGGATTTTTCGATTCATCTGTGCCAATAATCGCTAACGAGACTAAATAAAAAGATAATTGATTTTGGCAACAGTTAGAGAACAGAAAATGTTTATAGTCAAAAAATTTCTAAGTTAGGTACATAAGATGTTTTCACCAATGTAGTCACAAGGATATAAACTAATGATGGGACACAGGGTGCGACAGAGAAACTTGCTGATTTTAATTGGATGCTATTTAGCAAGGAGTGGTCAGAAAGGAGTGGGAAGAGTCTCATTTTAAAGAGAGGGTCCTGAGGTTTTGTTATCTCATAGTTTAGTTGTCGCCATGCGTTGGACAAAGGAGCAACGAGCGTTCGCCGCCGAATCTTACTTTTTAAATAATCTTTCGGTGGTCGCCACTCAACGTGTCTTCCGAACTCGGTTCAAAATTCAACCCGTTGTTCCCATTCCTGGCTGGGAATCGACTGTTTTGTGGGTGAAAACATTCAGGGAAAGTGAGAGTGTGGCAAACAGAGGCTCAGGAGGTCAACGGATTTCCAGAACCCTAGAAAACGTCGAAAAAGTGAGGGAGTCGTTTTTGCGCTCTCCCAGTCGTTCGGCGCGTAAACACGCTGCTGCTTTGGGGATTTTTGATTAGACACTGAGACGAATTTTTCACAATGAACTCCAGTTTCATTCCTACAAACTTGCTGTGGTTCACCAGTTGAGTGATAACGTTTCCTTGAAAGGTGACGTACCGTGGCCGGCCCGCTCTTTCGATTTGACACTCTGTGACTATTTTTCATGGGGGTATCTCAAATCGATCGTTTACAACGACAAGTCCCGGACCCTGCAACGCCTGAAGAACAACATCCGGCTTGTTATCACCAACATCCCATCAGTCGATATGCTCGAAAGAGTGCAACAAATCTAGGGTACATGAATGCATCATTAACAGGGGCCGTCATTCTTCCCGATGTAGTTTTTAAATCTAACGAATATAAAAATTCAGAATGGGTACAATATCTTATAAAAAGTAGTAAACTGATATATGATGTACTTTTCCCTTAGTTGATTTTTCAAGTCTACAAGTTTCTCCGCCGCACCCTGCCCAAGCTTATAACATTTTCGATTCACCTAAACATTATTTGTAGCTTGCATTTGTATTTAAGGTGTGTAATACAGTTTTTTAGGTTGTCCAGTCAGAAAAAATTGCCATTGTTTACAGAAGTAGCCATTGTGTGTATAGATATGCACTTTAATGTTGAAAAATTCATGAACGAGTGTCACTAAAACACCATACCCAGCCGAAACCCGGACAGGGCCGGGTACCCGGTTAGTTTAGGACATACAGGGTTATAAAGCAGTAAGTAACAGCCCCTAAGCAAGGGCTAAGGCAGAAACATGTAATACACTGCCAACTCAGCTATTTCGATCCATGGACAGCTGCTTTTTAGGTGTCTTTGCTTTATAAGAGGATTTTTGCCTCTAACTCGACTACTTTCGTATTCCATGCCGATGAGAGCATAATTTGCTCGAAACAGCTGTCCATGGATAGAGATAGCCGAGTTGGCGGTGCATTGCATAAAGGGTTAAGTCAACTTGACAACGTTCCTTAAAAAATACTTTATGGAGAAATCCAGTTTCTTATAGTAGTGCAGTAGTTATTTTTTACAGTGTAAAAGCAGTTACAGGGATTCTCATCTGATATAAGGTAATTCATCAACGCCATTCAACTTTGTCTTCATTCTATTAGCGGTTCAGCGAATTAATACTTTTTCTGGCGTTCTTTTCAGTTTTTTACCAACACATTATGCGTTTATAATTGAAATGTTTTACAGTAGAATGATTTTTCTTTCACAAATGAATGTATCCTATTATTAAATTTTGGAACGTGTACATATTTCTGTGCAGAAAGGCACAGTAGTGACCAGAAATTCAAATCTTGACGACGAATCCAGATCTGCCCGGGATTTATTCTTTGGTGACAAAAAACCTCAATCCATATGCCGGAAGACGAAGAAGTCGTCTTTTGCTGTGACGGATGCTTCATATCTGGAAGCCAGCAAGCATTATTGCCTATCGACAACAAATGGAACATTGCACTTCATCCATGGATCTGATTCAGCCCAGTGGGAGACTTTCAGAGTCGTCGGTGAGGTTTTTTTTTTTTTTTTGGTTTTTTATTTTTACTTCTTGCGAAACTTAAATTTTGCGTGCTAGGCGCAACAGTTTTAAGGACTCAGTCATGAAGCTAAACTAGATTTTATTTTAAAAGAAAAAAAAAGGAAAAAGAAAAGAGAAGTAAATGTAAATATTCTAATGAGAAAGGAAAAACACATTGGGCCTTAGTGGATTAGTGGAAATTGCAATAGGTAGAAGAAAAATACCAATAAAAAAGCAAAAAATACTAATGGGTGAGAAAAATAATCCTAATGACGAAATTAAAAATTCTTACGTCTAAAGAAAAGTGTCAAAAGTGGGAGGAAAATATCAAATATCTTAGGTACCTCAGTGTAGTGTCAGAGGATCCTATTGAAAAGTGACTTTTCACAAAGACTATTAGTGATGAGCAATTTGAAATCAATAATGATTGGTGAAAATCGCGTGCAGATTAGGGGAAAAATTTTAATGAATGAGTAAAGTTTTTTAATGACTGAATAAAAAAGTATTACCAATGAAAAAAAAAAATAATAGTGATCTAGCGATAAATCTTATTGAGTGAATAAAAGTTTTATTTAAATTGAAAAATTTTACGAAGTGAAAGAAAGAAAAAAAAGGATTCTTTCTTAAGATTGATAGCCCACAAAACTTTTAAAAAAACACAGGCCTGACATGCATACTCAAATTTGATTATATTGTAATTAAAAAATACAACTTTACTTACTCAAATTTGATTATATTGGAATTAAAACATACAACTTTTCATTGTTTTCCAGATTTTCCAGGCGTGCCTACTTGTCTTGAAAGCAATTTTAAACAAGTAAGAATCGTTAAATTTTTTATTAAATAGCACCTAGTCAGCAGAAGTGATACTGCTCAGAAGCTTGAGAAATCATTAATTATTGACTTAAGATCTAAATTTAATGACCATTTTTGTTATTACAAAACTTGCAAAAATTTAGTTTACATAGTTTTTGCGTGGTTTCGTATGAACGATACAAACGCAATCAATGGTGACGCATCATTAAGATTTAATAGTTTAGAAGAATCTTATTAATGTGTCAGCATTTGCAATTTAAAACTTTTTGACTTTTAAGTATGGCTTATAATTTAGATCACAAAAACCCCTAATAAAAACTTTTTAATTTCACTTATTCAAAACCGTTTACTTGCTTCTCACTACCTTGATTGAGTAACAAAATGTGGGAATAAAATTTATAATTTCGGAATAATTAATTAGTATCAAAAAGAGTGGCAAAATCTGAGCAAAATATATTTATAATACATCTGGCAACATAGTAGAATAAAATTAATCATTGTAGATGCAGGAAATGAATGTCACCGTTAGAAATGTTAAACGAATTCTAACATTTCTAACAGTGTGAACCAATATGGGGAGATAAACTCAGGCAACACAGGGCAGTAGAGAGCCACGGGGGGGGGGGGGGGGGTTGTTAGTTACTGTTTGATTTTCTTAAGGTAAAACCTTCCGTATATTTACGTTTGCGTCAGGTCTTCTCTGATCTTATACAAAATTGGGGGATAGGTATGATAACAATAAGAGGAAGAATAATAAGAAGCATTTTGAGCCATATCAAACAACGTAGAACGATGCTAATTTCAAATGCATAGTTTAGTTGAATGCGTCAAAAGAATAGTAAATGCAAGTTTTAAATCGAAAACTTCGGAAAGGTCCCACTTACAACCCATCACTCCTTTTGTAAGCGGAACTGTTCGCGAGTGCTAGGCGCGGCTTTCACGGACAGACACAGAAAATTAGACAGAAATTTACACTACTCCGAGTTCGAGTCGGGCCCCCCAAAGGGCCGAGACCCCAAGTTTCTGACTAAGCTGACATGGCCTTGTATCTACATGGGTAAGTAATAGGTTAAAGTTACGAAAGTAGTTAAAGAATTATTTTTGAAATCCGTTTTTTAGAGGAAACCAAATTTTGTGATTTTTCTATACTTTTTGTTAATGTAGTTCCTGAAATTTTCAAACTAATTGTTATTCTAGGACAACTCCCATCCTTGTGAACTCTTCATCGGTGATCACAAGGGGTCTATTTACATCTTAACCTATCTCTACCCATGCACCATGCTCTTCGCTCGGAATTATTCCTTCGAAACGCAAGTTATTCGATTCCACGTGAGTATGTCTGTACTTCATGACAGTATTTCATTTTTGCCTAATGTAAACAAACCTTTCGTAGGTATCTACGAAGTGTTCATAATGGGATTCATTTGTATGAATTGCGGAAATTTTTAGTTTTTTGTTTCATCGCGTGTCGCACGGAACAAGAAAAATATGGAAAATGGTACACTGCTAAAAATAAGTTGGCTTTTATAATATAATACTAAAAACAGAGGTTTCAGTTTAAAACTGTAAAAGCGCATTAATAAACTGTAAAACTAGCAATTTTACAGTTTATTGCTGTAAAATTAACAATATTACCGTTTATTAGCATAAAATTAGCTATATTATAATGTAAAACGAACAGTGTAATACTGGCATGGCAGCAAAGGTTCCAGTTTGAAACTGTAAAATGCACAGCAATAAACTGTAAACTAGCAGTTTTGCAGTTTATTGCTGTAAACTAGCGATTTTATAGTTTATTACTGTAAAATTAGTACTTTTGCAGTTTATTAATGTAAAATTGCTGTAAAATTAGCTGTATTATATTGTAAAAACAACATTCATCTTCAACAGTGTAGGTCTGTGTGCGTGTGAAAATAAAAGAGTGAAGATAAAATACATTTTTAAGAGGAACAATTTGAAAATGTAATTGCGAGAATTACATTATATGAGGAGAAAACTATGTGTTTTATATTTGAACTTATATTAGAGTGTTAATTTTATTTTTTGGCATTAAATTTGTTCCTTCAAACAAAAGTGTAGTTTGCCGCATATTATAGTGCAATGTGACATAACTAAAATATTTTTCTAATAAAATATTTTCCATTTGATTAAATTAAAAGTAATGTTCTTTGAATGAATTGATAAATGAGTTATTAAATGATAAATAATGAAATAATGACTAAATAAATAAATAAGTGAATGCATGAATTTAGAAATGTGTGATCGTATAAATGAAGTGAATAAATAATTTAATGAAGTTTTCATGAATTAACATATGAATGATCAACTGAACAAATTATTTAATGAAAGTGAACAAGAATTAATAAATGAGTAAATGAAAATAAATTGACGATTTCTCTCTGCCCTTCACGTTATACAAATTGTACTATTCATTTAAAACCAAAACATTCCAAATGTTAAAAAAGTAAACTGTTCTGAAGATCTGTTGGTCTCGATTAATATTTGAAATATTAATAGCAAGAACTTCATTTTATAATGACAAAAAGTAATTTTGGTGTACCCGAAAATATTACATTCTCATTATCTAATTTTCAAAATGCTCTGTATTATTGTATACTTTCATCTTCAGAGGTAAATATTTCCTGGTTGGAATCAACAACAGAAGAGAATATTTTACAATTTCGCTTAGTTTCACAAATTCCCCCACTTATCTTTTGAAACTCTAAGCTCTAAAAAAGCTCTAAGGGCCCTGCTCCACATCGACGTAAAGCAGAAAAATTGGGCAGAAGCGTAAAATTTTCCTTTTTCGGTTTCGGTCGCTTTTCGGTCGGACGCGTGCTCCACTTGGGCAGAATTTTTTTTCTGCGCAGAAAAAAGCGTCATCTGACGGAATAATCCTTGCATTTTCATTGGATATTTGATATTTAGATAACAAATAGGAAAAATACCTCATTATGAAGCATTGTTCGAAATTATATGATTGGGTGAAAGATTGGCAACAAATAACCGAGCTTTAATAGTTATTTAATTTAGTTGGCATGGAATTACCCATTATGA
Source organism: Uloborus plumipes (assembly GCA_038373865.1). Taxonomy (NCBI): domain Eukaryota; kingdom Metazoa; phylum Arthropoda; class Arachnida; order Araneae; family Uloboridae; genus Uloborus; species Uloborus plumipes. The sequence continues at coordinate 15,028 of JAXGGA010019858.1, forward strand.
TTCAGCTTGTTATGAGCCAAGTCCTATTTTTTTTACTTGGCGGTTTTTTATTTTCACTTTAAACGGATATATTTAGCGGAAACAAACCAAACTGGCTATAAAATTCCCATTCAAGTATTTTTTGTGAATTTCGCTAAGCATTGCATTTATTTTCTATTGTTTAAAACTTAAAAGTTGTTTTTTTTTTATATCAAGAAAAAAAAATAGCTTTTTTTTTTTTTGCTGTTGAAAAAAGCATACTAAGCATTAGAGGTGATTTAAAAAAAAAGCTTCGGAGTGTTGAGTAGATGTTTTGGCGAAAAATACAGCAAATGCAGCACGATGCCATGAAACTTGATTTGATGGTTGAATATATTATTTGTTGTTTTGAGTTTTTACATTTTAATGGATATTTTGCAATGGCTTTGGTGCTAATATTTTTGAGTAAACGCGTAGACAATGTTTCCGTACCGTTCGCAATTATACTATATATTCTGCGAAATGAATTTATAGCAACGCTATACTTTCGGGGTCGTATCGAGTTTTCAAAATTATGACTGTTATTGTACCTAAAAAAAATATCAGTGCCTACTTACTTTGCCAAATAAATTAGACCCTCAAAGCCATGAAGCATTTATATATTTTTTTGAATACGCCGTCAAAAATAAAACACGTAAGCCATAACTTAAATAAATTAAAAAAAATCTTTAATACGTAAAATAACCTACACACTCTTTAATGAATCGCTAATCTTGAACAATTTGCTATATTTAAAAATGGAAGTATTTATCAAAACACAAAACATTTCACTAAAACTTTATTACACAACATTAGCTAGTTTTATTATCGCCAAGCGATCCATAACTCAGCCAAAGGTCAAATCTTTTTTTTTAAAGCTCAGTTAAAATAAGTAAATACACGAGCGGAATTAAACATATATTTCCAATCTCGCCAAGCAATCAATAACTTAGCAAAGCATGTCATAAATTGTAAGTTCTATTACAATGTAAAGCAGCCGAAGCACCATTATTTCGAATCTCGCCAAGAAACTAGACTTTCGTAATCCCGCCGAGTTTTGAATAAAATAATAAAAATCTCGCAAAGGACAGGAATTATTGACATGATTACATGTAACGAGATAGTGGACTTTAACAGCCGCAACTGAAAGCTTATTTTAAGCCTTTCGCTAGTTGCCCCCCATTTTGCTTTTTCACTTGATTTTTTGTCATTAAGTAATGGGTATTTTCTCACTTCTCCTTTTGAATATTTACCAAATGCACTTTCGTTAATGCAGTATAGCAATGGCGGCCGCCAAGGCTAGAAATGTTTACATCTCACGATGAATTTCTATTGGCTGTTGGATAAATTAAAAATGCAAAATTTTTCGGTCCTCTATTACGCCGTGATTACGCCGCGTAAAAAGGAAAGTACCCGGATTTTCAGTTTCTGCCTTCAGTTTCGGTCGCGTTTTACGCTGATGTGGAGCATGGCCCTATGTGTCGAAATTGTAAATTGAAACTTTGAACCGAAAGCAAACGCACTACATACGCCTACGATTACATGATGTCAGGCCCGTCATTTCAAGTCCGGGAGGGGGGGGGGGGAAATTGACCCCCTGGCTTTGCCCGTCATTTAGGGGGGGGGACTCCCTGACCCCCCTAAATGACGGGCCTGCATGATGTTATCAGCAACTTAGCTGAATCTAGTTTGCGAAGTATTTTTTTTTAATTAAAAACTCGAAACTATAGAATAAACGAACAAATAAACAAAGAATTCAGAGAAATAAAACCCTTGAATAAATTAAAGGGAAAATAATAATAATAATAAAAATAAAAAAAAATAAAATATACAAAAATTAAAAAAAAAATAAATAAGAAAAGTAATAATATAAGTGAAATTAAATAAATAAATAAGCAAATGAAAAGTGAAACAAAAAACCTTTTTTTTCAGGATATGAAGCAGCATGAGGATTACGTGAGTTGCAAAAAAATTCCGGAGGCTCATTCAGATGTAATAGATAAAATGGTTTACGTTTATCAAAGACATTGTTTAATATCAAATTCCAAGCTAGATTCCGAAAACTCCTTAGTTATGCATCGTTTAACATCGGAACATTCCATTCCGAAATATCGTATTGGGAAAGTAAGTACGAAAGTTTTTTTTTTTTCTTCTTTGTTTTTATGGCTCAAGGGATTTTTTTCCATGCAGTTTTAAACATTTTTTTCCCTTTAAAAATCTCGAGCATTCAATTTACACTTGTAAGCTATGAAGGTAGAATAAAATGTACTTCAAACTGAGAAATTCTATGTAATTACTAGAACACATTTAAAATTAATTGTTTTTCCTGTATTTACAATATGCACTTTAAATCATTTAATTTTTAATCAATGACTAAACAGGATTAATTTTGTCCATAAAATATGGCCATTAAGGATTTTTCCCCAACAAATTTAAAGCACCCCTTTACTGTCACAAAGGTTCACAGTCACCGTGCCCCACCTCCTTTGTTTGTCACACGTCATGTTGTTTTTCATAAGTATGTGGTAATAAGAAAAAGTGTGATTTCACACTTATTGTTAATCTCTCCTTTCCTTTTATCACAAACTCACAATTTCAATACCTAGCTCTCTTCGAAGCGTGACTTCATTTGTGGGTGACCCCTGATTTAAACCGCGATTAAGAAGTATTAAATAAAATAGCTCGAAGTCAATGAGAGCATAAAAACATCTAATATATCCACGGACCCCCTCTTGAATATTTACTAACTTCGCGAACTCCCTCCTCCTCAGGAGCGTTAAAAAAAGTTTGATTTGGTACATTTAAATACCTTTTTCCAAAATGTTTGTACGTTTGTTTCATGTACACAAAATTAATAAATGTGTAGCGTGTTAACTTGTTTCTATTTCGCACATTGACGTTTAAAAGATAAAAGAATCTAACACTCTTTTTAAAATCAAAATAAAGCTAAATGTCGCTTGTTAGGTGCAATATGCAGCTTCAGGGCCGTCATTTAGGTGAGGAGATTAGAAAGTTGTATTCCGCATTGAATTTTAGAAATACAACCTCAAACATAATATGTCATCCACACTACAATATAATATGCCGTTCGAAATATTTTAGGATTAGAAATATGTGTCAAAATCGAAGGTTCCGGGCGTTTTCTGCGTCCTGTTTATTCGTAAACAAGAATTTTTTTATTCTTAATAAATGTGCTTTCGTTTTGAATTAAAATATTATTACTCGTCCTTAAATTTCAATTATTTTTTTCGTTTTAGCAGGAAATCTCCGCGGACACCCCAGACATGAGCTCACAGACTACCGGAGTCCGCGTACCACACTATGGGAAATTCTTATAGTTGTTAAATCTGTACCTCAGAACCAAACTAGCTATAAGTTCATTTTTGCAACTTTTCAGGAGAAGGGAAAACCGGTTGTCGGATGCATGCAAAGGATGGGATTCTCGCTCTTTTAATGCTGCTAAATAGTTGGAAGGAATTTGTTTTATAGAATACCGTTCTCATGGGTCGATGCAGAATAAGATTCTACATACAATTCACTAATAGAGTGAAAATCGCCATTTTTGGATTTACGTCGTTCTGGTTCTGAGGTACAGAAATAAGCTAAATATAATTGATACGAAAATTGTCCAATGTACCCCCTATCCCGTTCATTGCTATCCTTAACACCGGGGAGTAGCTGACATTTTGGAATAGACCTTAGATAACACTCCTAGGTACCCCGTACTTGCCACTACATGAGCGAATGGTGTCCTGAAGACAGGAATGTTCTTCAGAACACTGTTGAACTTGATAGGACAGTTTGGGGAAGGTTTTACATTGATTTTCTCAGACTACTTCAGGCCCGTCATTTCGGGGGGTCAATTGCCTCACCCCCTGGCTTTGAGAAATCAATGTATTTTTATATAAGCGGGCGTGGTTTTTGGTGTTTTCCGATGGAATTGCATTGTTTTTGAATCCTTTGACCCCCCCCCCCGCCTCCTGGAAAAACTTGAAATGATGATCCTGGACTATTTAACATCTGTACTGCTGTGTTAAGCGCAAAAGTGGTATCTGCAGCGAGCTCAAACTGAGAAAAAACTCATGAAAGTTTTGCTCCTCCATGTATTTGATTTGGATGATACTTTTTCAGAAATATTTGACAAATGTTTTTTTGTTCTCAAATGACCATAAAACATTGTGGGAAAAAACATCACAAAGAGCCGCTTGGTGGCCATAACTCAATTTTGTTAAAAAGTTCAGATACGACTTTTG
>JAXGGA010019859.1:0-19273 GCA_038373865.1 Uloborus plumipes
TACAGAATTTATACTCACCTTTGGTTTTTTTTTTCCTGAACTGAAAGAACTCAAAACACACCGCTTTGACGATTTTTAAAATGTCGCCAAATTTGCAGTAACTGTTTTGTTATACCTAGGATAATTTTGCTCCCCTCCCTACTTTATGAAAACACATTAAGTAATATTATGTCACTAATTTTTGTCAGAGAAATAGTCATCAAATGCTGAGATACTATTGCTGACCATAAAAATGATGCTAAAAGTTTTTGTCCTAAATGATTTCGAAATTAATGGAAACATTTGACAATTATTTATGCAAAAACGCAAGTTAATGGTAATTTTAGTCTTGTTTAAGGGCTTTATTAATTTAGTATGCGGATTACTTTACGTTTTGACATAATTTTAAAAAGGTCAAATATACGGAATCGGGAAACAAAAGAAAAAGAAAAAAACTGAACTTTTTCTAATGTGGGAGTATTCTATCGATGATTAAGATTTTGCCGCAGTCGATAAATATCAGACAATCTCCATATATTATTTCTCTAAGCCGAATCCTATACCAGTTCGAAACTCGCTCATTTCTTTATCGAATTGCATGAAAATTTATGATTTTGAAGCTTATCCCGCGGGCTATTGACGAAAATTAGACCCACCCTCTAAAAAGTGTCGGTTCGTTTTATATTCGAACTTCAATTTTTGGGCACAAAATTGACTCTATCTAGCGAAATAATTGTCGTATCGTCTCCATTTTGATTTCATTCGAAAGATTAAAAAAAAATGCGTTCTTTAGAACGTTTCTCCGCTAGCGCCGCGTAACGAGAATCTCGAAAATCCACGTTTAAGCGACTTATAAGCGATTGAAGTTTGAAAAAGTTAAATTTTTTGCTCAACTGTTAAAATCGTTACATTGTTGTTCAAATCAATTTTAAATGCGACATTTCAAGCCAAGGCTTAGCTCGGTAAACTTTAATTGTAACTTTTATTGTTTCAAAATACTATGGTAGTTTTGCGATAACGTTAGTATTTAGTTTAGTAGTAGCTTGGGTATTTGATTTTAATATAGGGTATCACTTTTGTAGTAGTTGTAAAAGTGAACGTGTCTTTGATCTCTTTGAAAAGTTGTCAGAACGACGGCAGTAGATGGCGATGTTGTGCAAATGAAGCCAATAAAAATTGTCGTATTAAATTTTAAGTTTAGAGGGTTTTTTTTTTTTTTTTTTTTTTTTTTTTTTTTTTTTTTTTTGCGGAATTCCGCACGGGTCACTTAGTAATCGTTTTATTTTGGTTACATCGTGTAAGAAGTAAAGTACTATTTTCTTACAAAAGTGTTTGTCACAAAAACTGGTGTCAGTTCAAAAAATCGCCGAGAATCTCAGTTATTAAAATCTTGCAACAAATTTGGCAAAATTCCTGTTCAACTGGCTACTAAGTAACTGCCCAATTATGAACCTAATCCATTTATTAGTTGCCAATCTCTTCAAGCGATTACGTTACCGATACTCTAAAACACATATTTACAACAACTCGCGAAAACTTACAACCAAGATTACAAACAAGGTTTGTCGCTAGCTGAAATATCTGGGGGGGGTGTTGAGAATTTGGCGGCCCTGGGCTTATCATATGGGGGGGGGGGTGTTCTCCCTTGAATTATTCACCATTCCAGCCCACGCCATATACAGAGATGCATTATAGCAGTGGAAAAGGTGAGAGAATGATTCTTAATGCAAGAAAATTTTGAATAGTAGTTTTGTAAAATTTCTGGATATTATTGTAATACAAATTATTTTTTTCTGAAGAGAAAAAGTGCACCATTCCCCTTTTATTTATTTTTTATTTTTAAAAACTGGCAATAAAAGAAATCACCTTTCATAGTTTGGAGGTAATTTGTAAATCGTAAATATTTTGTTAATATTTTATGGATCAAAAATGCCCTTGCATATAAGTCGCATAGTTCAGTCATAATGTGCAAAGAAAAGGGATAAATTCGCAAAATTGCGATGTAGTTTTGATTTTTGAATGTTATTTTGGTCCCCTAGGGTAGTGTAAATCTAAGTTTGCAGTTTTCTAAAACTTGTGCTTGCCGCGTAACTCGCGAAAAACTGCGAAATTTTCCGAATTTTTTCATTGTTTCCTTTATAACTCCTTAACTATTAGTATTACAGAGCTTCACTTCTGCTTAAAATGTTTCAAATGTCAAAATTAGTAAAAATGTTTCACTTTTCGCAAAAAATGGCCAATTTTCGGAATGCAATATCTCCCAAACCGTTGGTCCTACAGAGATCTACTTCAGCTTAAATTGTTCCAAATTTAGTGTTCTTTAAAATGATTAGTCCCAAGTTTAATCAAAAGTTTTATAGTTTAGTCGTTATAAAGGAAAAACTGAAAAAAATCGGGAAATTTTACAGTTTTTCGTGAGTTACACCGCGAGCACAAGGTTTTGAAAACTGCAAACTTAGATTTACACTACCCTAGGTGACCTAAACTACGTATTAAAAAATCAGAACTACATCGCGATTTGCAAATTGAATGTCTAATATGACTGGACTAGCAGTTAAATTTTAGCAGAAATGAGAAGTCAGGAGAGAAAAAGTTCGTCTGGTATGCGAGCTTTTCAAATACTATCTTTGTAGTTTTACGATTTCAAGTGATAAAATTTCATTAAATGAATCATTGTAAGCCTGACGCGAATAACCGAATTAAACTGGTGATCAATAGAAAATAACTCTTTTCATGCTGTGTCTCTTAAATTGATTAAAAATGAGAGGGGAAAAAAAACAAAAACTGAGTTTTTCTTCTTATTTTAGAATCGTTTAAAAGTATGCAACTCATTCGAAACAAATGATTGAAAAACGTTTCAGACAGTTATTAAAGCATATAACATCTACTAGATTAAGTCAGCCTCTGTTAAAGTTATAACATCAATTTTTCTAGAGGTACTTCTAGAATTGAGGGATATGGTTACTAAACAAGCTTCGGAGTTATTAATAGGCAAAATTAAAACTTCTGCTTCTATCTGTTTATTTTTAGTTTCATATGATAGCTTAACAAAAAATAATATTGTTAAATACTTCAAAATCAAAACTTAAATTTGAATGACGCAAAAAAAAGAAAAAAAAAAAAAAACCCTGTCAGATAAAGGTTAATTTTTACAAATAAAAAACATAACAAAAGAACAAGTAAAGAGAGCTGTAATTTCCTTTAATTCGGAAAACTGTTGTACTTTTATAAATAATAAAAAAAACTGTATAAAGTATACAGTTTAATTGTTAAAGTATACAGTCTGCAAAACAGCCTATACAATTACATTTTAGTCCCGCGCATTTGTTTCTTTTTTCCACCGAAAAAAACGGTCAATGAGTAGTTTTGCTTCGTTTGACTGCGATGTGATTTAGAAAAAAAAATCTGGAGTGTCACATTAACTTATACCGTGTGGCCGTGTGCACAATATTCACCAATATATGCGATTTTCATTTTGATGGTCTGAGGAGGTTGAAAGAGCCTCTTCAATGTGCCGCAGAGAGGGCAACCGCATTTAATCCCCCCCTTTTTTAATTTCAGTATAATGAACTTTTATTATTATTATTATTATTTCTTCAAATTTACTACATAAAAAAATTCGTTCGGTCCCAACACAAAGTGAAAAGTGATAAATTTTCTTTTTAATTATCTTCAGTTTAAGGTAAAGTTAGTTTAAGGTTTTAGTTTAAGGTCTGGTAACTTGTGCCTATTTTCATGACTTTTTTGGAGGGCGGTTTTTTATAGGAAAATAAAAATGAATTATCTTGAATATTAAGAGTGTTTTTATTTACATATTGAAAATATAAAAAAAATATTTGAAAAAATTTAATAGTTTATTACTATTATTATTGTCCACTCGAAGTTGGAACCTCAAAAAAAAATGCACGTGGGTGGCCCGGGTGATTTTGGCTCTTGATGTTATCTGAAATCAAATATTCTTGATTATTCTTAATCTATAGACATGTCATTCTGGTCGGAACTACTGAAGTTAAATTTCAATTGTAAATAACAAAATGGCGGACTTTGAAAAAAAAAGTCCTTTTATTTTAGCAAAGAAAGGATTGTAAAATAAAAAGTTAGGGGTGAAAAAGTACCGACGAAAACTATATGTGTGTAGAACAGCCTGTTAAAATTTGAAAGCAATTGGTTCAGTAGAAAAAAAGTTAGGACCCGGGCCGACCAGAAAAACAATGTTTTGAGAAAAACGCGTTTAAAGTTCAACAACAAATTTTCATAAGTAAACTTGTACTGACGTCAATCGTCTAAGCCTGGAGCGGCATTTATATTCAAAATAAATATATATTATATATACATAAATATATATATATATAAATATATATAATAGAATAACAGAGTCAACCCAGGTATAAAAAATGCGCGCAAACAATAGAAGGATCCAAGCGGTTGCAGCTGCCGGTCGACCTTAAAGGTTGGACTCCGAGGCGCTTTAGGAAACTCGTTATAACTCCCGAAAGATTTCGAATTTCTATCTGAAATATTCACAGTATATTCTCAAGACATTGTACTTTCAAATTAAGCAAAAAAAATTTTTTCGATTTTTTGAACCCAAGTTACCAGACTACTACCTTAAACATTGCACTATCTTTCGATAATGGTATTTTGTGTAATTTTCTATCATTTAAATTTATTTAAAATATAAAATTTGGCGGCCCCTGCATATTATCTTCTTTTCCCTTTTAATTATTGCATCGATCATTTATTTTAATTTATATAAAATATAAAATTGGGCGGCACTCTGCATATATTCTTTTTTTCTAATATTGCATCGATCTTGTTGAATTATGTATATATAATTTTATTTATGTTTTATTAATTTAACTAATTTTAGTTACAGAGGTTAGCGCACCTTTTAAAGCTCTCGCACATATTAATACAGTACTTTTTTTTCCAAACTGGGCAAGGCGACCTAGTTTCCCGTTAACATTACCCCATGAACGAGAAAATTTCGTATTTTTCGCAACGAATATTGCTGTGAAGGAATCTTAACTATTTTTCGCGGCCCCAATTATTTATTTTTGATAAATAATAATTGGGGTCGCGGACAATACAGGACAGTTTTAAAAATTCAGGTTTACTGATGTTCTTAATAATGTTTAAATTATTCCGCTTCTCTTTTAAATTTCATTTAAAGTCCTGAAATAGTTTTATAAAATTTCATTTTAATAATAAATAAAATTGGCGGCCCCTTTCTTCAGAAAAGTGGGAGGGTGTAGCACCCCCCCACACCCCCCCTTGCCGACAGCCCTGATTACAAAATGTTTTAAAATACAAATCATGGTAAAAGCTCGTTAGAGAGCGAGCGCGCGAGCGTTTCCAATATCCAAGTAAAAGTCCGGATATTTAAAATGAAGCTGAAAAAAAAAATACTTTTTGATTTGACTTGAGAAAAGCCTTGAAAATTTAATGCGAAAAGTGGAAATGATACATGCAATTCTAGCTATCAAAAGGGAGTTGAGATGATGCACTAAATACTGAATTAGTTTGTTGGAAGCCTTCTCGGATTTGTGCGAAAAATGTACCTTAAATTGGAATGAAAAAGCGCTACCAATCAACCTTTTTCGAATATCGTTATAAATTATAGCCTATGTGTTATTCTGATGTATAAGCTACATTATGGTGAAAGTTTCATTAAAATCCATTCAGTAGTTTTTGCGTGAAAGAGGAACAAACATCCATCCATCCATCCATCCATCCATCCATCCATACAAACTTTCGCATATATAATAGTAGTAAGATCACGTCAAATATCACTAAACATCGTAAATTCAACGATAACGCACGTATTTACATCCAAATACGTTAAAACACGAAGTCAAAATCACAGCTCTATCAGGCACAATAGAGCTAAACATATTCACTGCAATGTGAAAAAAAGACACTGACAAGCATAGGGCTGCTTTATTTATGGATCATTCCCATAAAAACTCATTTTGAGCTTACAGTTCAGAAAAATTAAAGTTGAGGGAATCAGGTGAAACATTTTATGGAGATCGATATGGGTGAGAACTTAATTTCAAAAATATTGGTCCTGAAAAATATTCACAATATTTCCAAAAAGACGATGAAAAAAGTGAGAGAATGAGACGTATGATGAGAGAGAAGTTATCAATCATCAGAATGTAGCGTACTTTAGTATTGAAAATTACAGCTACAGCATTAAATTAAAGGGACAAAATATAATAATAATAATAAAACATATATATATAGCCCTAGGAGAAAAACTCAGCTGACATCATTTTTGCATGGAATTGGAGGAGACATTGTTTGTTAAACACTGATTCTTCCATAAGTATGAATATTTATAGGAAACATCAATTGTATGTTCCTTCTTTTTGCAAGATCCATTATGTCAACTGTTATACTACTAAAATCAACAATATTTATTCTTTTATTTTTAAAAGTGTTTTATTCCCTCTCTCTAGCGTTATTCCTTCACTAATGAGGGAATGATGAATTCCATAAAATAATATTAAATTATCGTAATTAGACATTAGACCTAACTAGAGATGAAAATGGTCGGAAAAAACCGGAAACTTTCGGAAAAAAAAGCTTTTTTTTTTCGTTTTTTCCCGAGGAGATTTATTTCCACTCTGGAAAAATTGAACTTTTCAAATTGTCAGTAAAATGAAATTAAAATTTTCAGCATAAAATGATAAATAATGATAAATTTCAGCATAAATGATGTACTCAAAAAAGTTGGGAATCACTGGAGAAGACCGACCAGTTAATAAACTGGTCTTAATTTGTTTCAAAAGCAATTTTTTCCATTAATTTTCAACAGTTTTTTTTCCATTAATTTTCAACAGTGAAAAAATTCCATCACCCTCAGATAAGTCACAAATTTCGCCTGAAATTTGCTTATTTTTAGGGTTTTCAGGTTCAATATGCGCAAGATTTTTCAATATTATAGCCTATATAAGTGCTAAATTTAGTTTGAATAATAGAGATTATATGGTGAACATGTTATTAAACAATGTGAGCATGTTATTTGAAAAAAAAATATATTTATTTGTTTGAATAAGACAATAAATCTGAACTGGAAAAATCCATTTCCTACTAAAACAAGACAATTATCACTCAATTTGCTCCCTCCCCATTCTTACAGTCCACTAGGCGTAATTATGAAGAATTTAGTGAGCCGTGACCTTGATTCGATCAGTGACGCAGTGTGAAGCTATAGCCACTGTGGTATACTATAACAGTTTTGTGCTCTTTTGAAGAAATGGCTAATAGAAGATGTGTCAACTCTCCTAAACGTTTCTGTTATATTAGTGGGTCTTGACGGTCAAAAAGCAACAAAGGAACATTTCTAATTTTGTTAAGAAGGTGTATTTTGCATAATTTAGTGTTAAACTAGGGGATTAAGATAAATCTTGGGTTCTCCGTATAATGTATTTTGTGTGTTTGGAAGAACTAAGACAATTGTTTCAAGGTAAGAAGAAATCATTTCTCTTTGGATTACCCATGATTTGGAGAGAGTCTAAAAATGAGTGATGACTGGAATTTTTGTTCTTTAGTGCAAGGTTTCAATTTAAAAAGCAGAAAAAAAAAATTCATACTCAATCAACATACGTTCGGCTATCCGCCCTGTTCCTCATGGACCTGACTTGCCTAATTCCTTCTCAAAGACTTATAATAACTTTGTAACACATGTCTATCACTTTTAGGCTCTTTTCAGCTAGATTTGATTATTTTTCTGCTTTTACTTTGCGTTAAAATTTCAAAAAAAAAAAAAAAAAAATTCAAAATTATCCGTTTTTTTTTTTTTTTTTTTTGTACTTTTTCAAAAACTTCAACTTTATTTTGTAGGCAAGCCTTACGTGATACAAAAAAACCAATGCCATTTTTGAAATCAGCGCAGAGAAGTACATAAAGATCAGTTAACTAAATCAAAACAATTTTTTATAAGTGTATTTTTGCAGACCTGTGATATTTTCCTAAATTTTATATTAATATGCAATATTACTAACATTATGACAGCATATTTACAAAAAAATTAATAACTTAATTTAAATAGTTTACATATCTTTCAAAGATTTTTTATGTGTCTAACAATTCAGAGTTCAAATCGTACTAAGATAATAATTATTAACGTTCTGTATATTTAAAGTAACACAAAATATAAAATAAATAACTAAATAATAAAAAAAACTATATTAAAGTAAGTATACACTAACCTTTATTGCAAATTCCAAGCAGAATTTAACGCTATCAACTATTAAAACTCTCTCAACACAACAACTCTACACAGAAACTTCTTTAACAAAACCAACGTCCTTTTAGTGAAGAACTAATTTTACTTCTTCGTGAAATGAATAAGCATAACTTCAGCCACAGAACTAGGTTTCCGCTGGCTATGCGAACTAAATGTACATTGCCGTGCTTGCTAAGCACATAGTAGAATCTGCAATTGAGCTCAAACTGAGATATTGCATTTTAAAGAGCTGCGCCTCCATATATTTTGTTGTGATGACTTTTTATTCAGCAGATTAAAAAAAAAGTTTCCAATAGAAAATGACTACAAAACATTTTATTAATAACACATACGAAACAGAGAGCAACCTGTGGTTAATTACTCTGGTTTTGTTGAAAAGTAGGAGTACGAATATTGTGCTTAGCAAGGCAGTGCAGTAAGTTGAAACTCCAGTTTAAATTTTGTTCAGATTTAGAAACCATTACACAGTTTATAGTTTTCTACTAGCTGTCAGGGCAGCTAGATTAGCTTCCTGCGGCATGTTGATGCATAACGTCTCCCTTCTCTAACTTTTACCTCATTCTGAAGTTATATTATTTGATATAATTTAATGTTCATTCGATTTCAAGACATACCACGCACGTGGCCCGGCGTTGCACGGGCACTTCGTGCCTTGAAAGTAGTGAGAAAAATTTCAAGAAAGTACTCCCCGCCAAGGCGGCTCGCTAATAGGCGCTTCACGACTTTACTTTTTTCCTATATAAAAAATCATTCGAATTATTGAGATGCTTCGCGCTTTCAAGATGGTAAGGAAAGTTTCAGTAAGTTCAGCTCGCTCAAAGGAAAAAAGCAGACATAGATACTCAGTTTTTAATATAAGTAGATGGCTTTTCAACAAATGAATGTTTCAAAATATTACAAGTAGCTAGCGATAAAAATTCTACGTAAGGGCCGAATTCAAGTGAAACACCATTGCAGTCGCTTCGAGGCGATCGCATATTGCAACCGCTACTGTAAGTCGAATTCAAGTGAATTCGTTTCACTTGAATCCAAATTTTGGAATTTGCGATTGCATTGGTGAGTTGCGATCGTCCGTGTTTCACTTGAATTCTTGCCTAAGTGGCCCGCTTATGAGTTTCGTGTTTGATTTAGTTAAGCCTTCATTCAAAATTCTCATTATCATTGTTATCACTGTTTCATAGCAACGACGGTTTGCAAGAATGGATTTCATATTTAATCATTTATTAGGCTTAATCGCTTTAAACTTGACTACTTCTTAATTGATATCTTCGCTAATTAAAATCGTATAATTATATCAATTGAAACTAATGAAGCCTGAAAAATTACCTATCTATCGGTACCTGGTTCGACTTTCAGGTCATTGGCGTTCAGGAGAAAGAAGCGTGACATAGAAAGAAAGATAGTTAGAAAGATACTCAGTTTTTAATATAAGTAGACTAGCTGCCAGGGCAGCTAGATTAGCTTCCTGCGGCATGTTGATGCATAACGTCCCCCTCTCTAACTTTTACCTCATTCTGAAGTTGTATTATTTGATATAATTTAATGTTCAGTCGATTTCAAGACATACCACGCACGTGGCCCGGCGTTGCACGGGCACTTCGTGCCCTGAAAGTAGTGAGAAAAAAATTTAAAGAAACTACTCCAGGCCAAGGCGGCTCGCTTACAGGCGCTTCACGCCTTTACTTTTTTCCTATATAAAAAAATCATTCGAATTATTGAGATGCTTCGCGCCTTCAAAATGGTGAGGAAAGTTTCAGTAAGTTCAGCTCGCTCAAAGGAAAAAAGCAGACATAGATACTCAGTTTTTAATATAAGTAGATGGCTCTTCAACAAATAAATGTTTCAAAATATTACCAGTAGCTAGCGATAAAAATTCTACGTAAGTAGCCCTAGAGCCGCTATATAGACAGGCCGACGCATCAAGATTAAGTTTCACCACTTTGGATCCAATTCCTTAACTTTTACTTTCATATTTTCATTGTTGCGGAGTAGGGTTACAAGAAAAAAGTTTTGGCACATTGCTAAGCTTTGTCAAATCCACGTGCCGCTAATAATTGCTCACAGTGAAAAATTACCAAAACGCGATTACTGGCCAGAAAAGACAACCTCTTAAACACACAAGCACGCGCTGGATCCAAAGTGGTGAAACTTAATCTTGATGCGCCGGCTCGTATATATAGGGGCCTTAAGTAGCCCTAGAGCCGCTATATAGAGGGGCCTTAAGTAGCCCGCTTATGAGTTCCGTGTTTGATTTAGTTAAGCCTTCATTCAAAATTCTCATTATCATTGTTATCACTGTTTCATAGCAACGACGGTTTGCAAGAATGGATTTCATATTTAATCATTTATTAGGCTTAATCGCTTTAAACTTGACTACTTATTAATTGATATCTTCGCTAATTAAAATCGTATAATTATATAGATTGAAACTAATGAAGCTTGAAAAATTACCTATCTATCGGTACCTGGTTCGACTTTCAGTTCATTGGCGTTCAGGAGAAAGAAGCGTGACATAGAAAGAAAGATAGTTAGAAAGAAAGATAGTTAGAAAGATACTCAGTTTTTAATATAAGTAGACTAGCTGCGTAGCCCGGCGTTGCACGGGCTGTAATGTAGTGAAGGCAGTTTGAGAAAACTACTCGCCACCAAGGCGGCTCGCCTTTAAAGAAATGAGGAAAGTTTAAACAGTTTACTCGCCGTCAAGGCGGCTCGCCTTTACAGTAGCGAGGAAAGTTTCAATTCACTACTCGCCGCAAGGCGGCTCGCCTTTAAAGTACCAAGGAAAAGTTTAATAAACTACTCCCCGCTAAAGCGGCTCGCTAAAAAGCTTTCCTGCATCAAAGAATCAATCGAATTATTTGCACATGCTTCCTCAAAAATAAAGACGATGTCAAGTAGCGCATACTTAGCACTCTCCCTAAATTACAAATAAAATTCCTTTCCAAAAACAATTATTTCCAAACCGCTTTCTTCCGGTAAAATTAATTGCAAAATTCTAAACGAAAAAGTTCTTTTAATATTTGGATCGAAGCCAGAAAAAGTCCCTTCTAAAAACAGCAATTGCAATTTTATTTAAAAACACATTTTCAAAATGGTACCTGAGAAAAAATATGTCATAAATAATTAGAATAAAAACAATTGTTAGAACTTTGTTATAACACGTATTCAAAATGACAATGAAAAAAATAACACTCTTTCATTTTAAAAAGTTCAACTTAATTAACGTTTTAATTCAAAATCGCAACGGAAAGAAATAAATATCTTGGAATTTTAAATAGTTCAATAATTTAATTAACGTTTTAATTCAAAATGGCAACGGTAAGAAAAAATGTCTTGGAAGTTTAATCATTAATTAGGCTTAATCGCTTTAAATTTGACTACTTATTAATTAAACATTCGCTTTAAATTTGACTACTTATGGATCGCAGCCAGAAAAAGTCCCTTCTAAAAACAGCAATTGCAATTTTATTTAAAAACACATTTTCAAAATGGTACCCGAGAAAAAATATGTCATTAATAATTAGAATAAAAACAATTGTTAGAACTTTGTTATAACACGTATTTAAAATGACAATGGAAAAAAATAACTCTTTCATTTTAAAAAGTTCAATTTAATTAACGTTTTAATTTAGGGCCGAATTCAAGTGAAACACCATTGCAGTCGCTTCGAGGCGATCGCATATTGCAACCGCTACTGTAAGTCGAATTCAAGTGAATTCGTTTCACTTGAATCCAAATTTTGGAATTTGCGATTGCATTGGTGAGTTGCGATTGTCCGTGTTTCACTTGAATTCTTGCCTTAAAATCGCAACGGAAAGAAATAAATATCTTGGAATTTTAAATAGTTCAATAATTTAATTAACGTTTTAATTCAAAATGGCAACGGTAAGAAAAAATGTCTTGGAAGTTTAATCATTTATTAGGCTTAATCGCTTCAAACTTGACTACTTATTAATTGATATCTTCGCTAATTAAAATCGTATAATTATATCAATTGAAACTAATGAAGCCTGAAAAATTACCTATCTATCGGTACCTGGTTCGACTTTCAGGTCATTGGCGTTCAGGAGAAAGAAGCGTGACATAGAAAGATAGTTAGAAAGATAGAAAGAAAGATAGTTAGAAAGATACTCAGTTTTTAATATAAGTAGACTAGCTGCCAGGGCAGCTAGATTAGCTTCCTGCGGCATGTTGATGCATAATGTCCCCCCGCCACCCAACTTTTACCTCATTCTGATGTGATAATATTTGATACAATTCAATTTTCATAAGATTTTAAGACATACTACGTACGTGGCCCGCTAATGCCCAAGCAGCTAGCTGCGTGGCCCGGCGTTGCACGGGCGCTTCGCGCCTTTAAAGTAGTAAAGAATGTTTCAAAAAAATTACTCGCCGCCAAGGCGGCTCGCTAACAGGCGCTTCACGCTTTCACTTTTTTCCTGCATCAAAAAAATCATTCGAATTATTGAGATGCTTCGCGCCCTCAAAATGGTGAGGAAAGTTACAGCAAGTTATACTCGCTCAAGGGAAAGAAGCAGACGTAGATACTCAGTTTTTAATATCTGTACCTCAGAACCAGACTAACGTAAGTCAATTTTCGCCATTTTGCAGTAGAGGGTGACAAAGATTGTCGGATACATGCAAAGGATGGGACTCGCGCTCTTTTCACGCTGCTAAATAATTGTGACGGAATTTGTTTTATAGAAGACTGTTTTAATGAGTCGATGTGGAATAAGATTCTACATACAATGAAGCAAAAAAGTGAAAATGGCCATTTTTGGACTTACGTAGATCTGGTTCTGAGGTACAGATATTTGTGGATGGCTTTTCAACAAATGAATGTTTCAAAATATTACCAGTAGCTAGCGATAAAAATTCTACGTAAGTGGTCCGCTTATGAGTTTCGTGTTTGATTTAGTTAAGCCTTCATTCAAAATTCTCATTCTCATTGTTATCACCGTTTCATAGCAACGACGGTTTGCAAGAATGGATTTCATATTTAATCATTTATTAGGCTTAATCGCTTTAAATTTGACTACTTATTAATTGATATCTTCGCTAATTAAAATCGTATAATTATATCAATTGAAACTAAAGAAGCTTGAAAAATTACCTATCTATCGGTACCTGGTTCGACTTTCAGTTCATTGGCGTTCAGGAGAAAGAAGCGTGACATAGAAAGATAGAAAGATAGTTAGAAAGAAAGATAGTTAGAAAGAAAGATAGTGAGAAAGATACTCAGTTTTTAATATAAGTAGATTAACAGTGAAATGACGATATTATGCGTATTTCTGTCATCAGGAAAAATAATATGTGTTGATTGCATATATTTTTAATGATTAACCTTTTAAATGGTTCAAGAAAAACAAAACTATTAAAGAACGCCTTTTTTAATCGTAAAAAAGTCAATTTTTCGTTTTTTTCCAATTTTTCCGGAAAAAAACAGGAAAAAAACCGTTTTTTTTTTCATCGCTTCAAAATTTCCGGAAATTTTACATCTCTAGACCTAACTGATATTTGAGTTTGCATCTGTACAAGTACATTTAAAAGAATA
Organism: Uloborus plumipes; assembly: GCA_038373865.1. Lineage (NCBI taxonomy): Eukaryota > Metazoa > Arthropoda > Arachnida > Araneae > Uloboridae > Uloborus > Uloborus plumipes. The sequence goes on from JAXGGA010019859.1 coordinate 13,791, forward strand.
AGCAATCTGTTTTTATGCATTATTTTATTTTATGTAACTGTAAAAAAAAAAAGATGTGAGGGAATGACGCAGGCAAAGAACCTTACCTGATTAGAAACTTTCAGATAGATTTCTTGAACCGATTTTTAGTAACTTAAAGACTGAAATATGCTGAAATATTCTTCTGTTATTTCCAACTGTAAATTACCAAACTTTTTGTCCAAAAACAATTATTTTGTTACGATTCTGAGAGGGAAACTTACTGTTGTGAGGAAATAATGTTACACACTGGGGACAGAGTTTGTACTTGAACTAACTTCGAGTGAAAATTTCATTTTGAATTAGTTTTTTTATTTAACTTTTTCACATCTAATATCTTTAAACGAGCAATTCTTGTATATATACAGTGACTCACAAAAGTGTTCGTACACCTTGAAAATTTGTAGAAAAAGCCATATTCCCTGGAATTGAACTTGAGTATTGATTTCAATATTTTTTTACATTATTTTTATGTTATTCTGAATGAAACCCAGCATTTAGTTTTTAAATATTAACTATTTTTGTTTTTGATATTGGTCCAAACACAGAGTCATAGAAAAAACGCGCCACATAAGTCTTCATACACCCAAGTAATGTCGAGTAAATTCATACTTAAAATTATCTCTAACATTTTTTATTACTTTTCTTGTAGATAACATTTAATATAATCGTTTGGCATCAAATTTTGTTTGTTTACTCCGCAAAATTCTACATATTCTTTGAAGATGGCTCGCATTCGTAAAGAAACAACTAACGTGATTCGAAAATTAATTATTTTTCATTATATTCGAGGTAAATCATATCGAAGTATTGCTAAATTAGTTAATCTAACTCATTCGAAGGTGCAGTGTGTGATTAAGCGGTTTAAAGAAGAAAATAGGATCGAAAATAAGGTAAGGAAAGGTAGACCGTCAAAACTAACAAAGCGTGATTAGAGATTTATAATTAGAAAATTTGTCAAAAACCCACGTTTGAGTGCAGTAAAAGTTTCTGCAGAGTTTAATGAAAGGTTTTTCTACATCAATTTCACCAGAAAACTGTCCGCAGAATCCTCAGATCAGCTGGGTTTAAACGGGCGCTCTGCCCGGAAATTTTTTTTTCTTAGCTTAAAAAACAGGAGGCTCAGACTTTCCTTCGCAAAATCGGTGTTAAACAAGCCCGAAATGTATTGGAAACATGTACTGTTTGCAGATGAAAGCAAAGTTTAATACTTTTGGTTCAGATGGACGCATAACTGTATGGAGAAGGAAGAATGAGGAGCTTAATTCTAAAAACTTAGTTGGAACATTAAAACATGGCGGCGGAGGTGTTCTTGTGTGGGGGTGTATGTCAGCATCAGGTCTAGGAAATTTGGTTTTTATTGACGGAATTATGAATTATCAAGTTTATTTAAATATTCTGAAAAACAATTTGAAACTATCAGCCCAAAATTTGGGTATTGGCAATAACTGTGTTTTTTATCAGGACAATGATCCTAAGCACACAGCTTTCAACTTTCGCTCCTGGTACCTATATAATTGTCCAAAAGTTTTGAAAACACCACCTCAATCTCCGGATTTGAATCCAATTGAACATATTTGGAGAGAATTGGAAGTTAGGATCAGAAAATATGACATCAGAACAAAAAATGAACTAAAAAACGGTGATTATGGATGAGTGGTTGAAAAATTGACTCAGAAAATTACAAAAAAAACTGGTGAAATCTATTCCCAGACGCTTAAAAGCTGTTGTGTATGCTAAAGGCTATCCTACTAAATATTAATTTAAGGAAAAAATTATGATGTTTAATAATATATTGATATTTTTTTTCAAAGTGTACGAAGACTTTTGTGGAATAAAAGTTTTAATAAGTTTTGTTTAGTGATTTTTTTAAAAATAAAGTTTTTACTGTGTAATTAAAAATCATTCATGCAGCCTAGTTGAGAACAGAATATAGTTCTTATTCGTAAATTCCCATTCTGAAATATTCATTTTTATTTGTGAATAGAGCTATATTTCATTGAAAACTGAAGGTGTACGAAGACTTTTGAGAGCCACTGTATTTATTTATTTATTTATTTTTCGGATCTCGAAAACGGCTCTAACGATTTCGATAAAAATTTTGTATTTAGATAGAGTTTTTGGTTTCTGAGTTCATCTACGTCGGCGGTTTTTTCTGTAAAAAACGCGAGTTTTCACAAAAAAAAACCCTGTTTTTTTTGTGCCTTCATTGAAAGTTTTGAGAAGCTTTTTATTGCGCCATTTTTCTTTATGATTACTTTCATTGTTACGTTTCCTTGGCGACCACGTTTTTGTTATAACAATTGGATTTCATATTTAATCACATCAGCGCAAGTTCAAATTATGGTATTTGGCAACGTTAAAATTGTTATTGTTTTTTGAAATGTTAAAGCAAGGCTTCACTAGATAACAAGCTGTTTCATTTATTCAAAAGCCAATGGGATAAAAAGCAGTGGTAATTGTCCACCGACATCTATTGAATTTTATGGTAACTTACAGTATATAAAAATCAGATTACTTTTTACTTTTCAAGTACGATTTCAAAATTGAGTATAAAAGTGTTATAGTTAGTTTTAAAAACACTTTTTTTTCTCCTCAAGAGTGTTTTAGTAAGATATTTCAGGTAAAAAAATCAATAAATATGAAAACCCATTCTTAAAAATATTAAGTTTCGAAACAAAATTACATCTAATATCTTTAGATAAGCAATTCTTGATGTATATATATATTTCGGATCTCGAAAACGGCTCAAACGATTTTGATAAAATTTTGTATTTAGATTAAGTTTTGGATTTTGTAGTCCGATCGGTAAGTCGTCGGACTCGTAACCGGAGGGTCCCGGGCCGATCATATAGAGGAAGCCCAGCTGATCAAAGATCCACAGTCTTCATAAATGGTGGCTGGGGGACGTTAAAAATGTTCGTGGTCATATAATCCTTCAAGTGAAACGATACCTCAGGGGGATGCTGGGCCAAGGGTCTGCTCGGCACTTGGGTCTGTTCAAAAATGAACAGAGCGCTCTTCAAGGCCACATCCCGGTTAAACCACGAGTTGCGGTATGTACGGGGGGAACCTTGAGTGTCAAGTGAAGTGAAAGTCAAAACCAACTGGACTAAATGCGTTGGAGAACAGAGACTCTGCATATATTCTCATCAACCCCTCTCGCGCCTTCGGCGCCAAATGAAATGAAATTGGGTGTGATTTTACGGTGAGCAAGGATTAACCCTTTGACGCAGAATTTTTATCAACGTAGTTTTCATACTTTGTTCATTACTCTGCATTAATTTACGGTAACATAAGGGGAAAAATATTATATTTTAGCATTTTAATAATTTTTCTGGTTATGTAATACAGCACAGAACAGTAGTGTCCCTTTCTGCGTAAAAGGTAAAAATATTCATGGGAAATCGGTGTTTTCGTTCAGTGGGACACCGGTGCCCCATTTTTTGCTTCAAAATGTTAAATATGGTTGTGTTTTTTTAAAAACAAATTACGGCTGTTTTAAATGCGTAATTGCAACCAAAGGCTTAAAAATGCTTTTCAAGTTTATCTAAATAAGTACTTCGCATTTTAAAAGAAACACGAGTTTACAAACCTCTTTTTTTTTTTAACCGAGCGGGCTCGGTCCCCAGGTATTTTGAAATAAAACGCACAAAAATGTGAACTTATTCCTTGTTTGCTTATAAATAATTTTTGTTTATTTTTTCTAACAGTGATGGAATGACGTTGAGAGAAAACTTTTATTATCTTATTAACCTCAATTTAGCAAAGGATTTAAACCCCGAAAAATATGTAAAATATTCGCAAATTATAACGAGGACATAAAAATGACTGTTTCTGAGAGAATAACCCATATAAACATTCAATGAATATTGCAGGAATTTTTACTTAAGATTATTCTAGTATTTTTCGTTCCTGAAAATTCTACTACATTCGAGAGTTACAACTTTGAACAATCCAAAACCAGAGTTCTCCATTCATTTTAAGGTTGGAGCTACTAATTACATGTTAGGTTCCAAAACTCGCCACATCTGGCGTCGCACTTGGAGATTTCTTGCAGAACTTGGTTCTAAAATGTTTGTCAATTTGGCGATACCTCTTACATTTCTCGATAATCCCATACACGTAATGTTAAAAGGCGCATAACTGGCAAAGTTAATATATAGGTGTGAAGTATCAAAATCTACGGTAATTTTGAGAGAAAATAAATGGAATAGACGTCAAATTTAGCAAGATTGTATAAAATTTTACGTAAAATAACATAAAAATAACTATTTACAAAATTTGTAATATTATCTATATCTCTATCTCTTCTCTATCTCTTCTTCTCTTCTCTATCTCTATCTCTTCTCTATCTCTTCTCTTCTCTATCTCTTCTCTACTAATAATAAAGCTGAAGGTTTGTCTGTCTTTCTTTCTGTCTGTTACGCGCGTAGCGCCAAAACCGTTCGGTCGATTTTCATGCCACTTGGCACAAAATTAGTTTGTAGCATGTAGTTTTTGCACCTCGAAGCGATTTTTTCGAACATTCCATTTCGTTCTTTTTCTATTCGAATTCTTAGCGGAAATTCGATAAAAATAGGGAAGAAAATATTTCATACACATTTTCAAGTCTTATGTCATTCGAAAGCTTGAAATTTTTCTGATAAAAAATGATGTCAGTTTGAAGTTTCTACGAGCATTAGAAGAGATGCAATAATTGTTTTTAGAATCCCGGAAATTCAAGGCTTACCTTCAGCAAAGCAAGCCAAAACGATTCTAAAATGGTTGAACTCAAGAATAAAATTCGTTTGAAAAATAGAGATGAAATGAATTATTTTATCAACAGAAATCAACTTTTCATGTTGTTTACCATGGTTACGTGTTCATACTGATTTTTGTTTCGTTCTTTTTTCCAGCGTTGCCAGACGTAGGGTCAGGTGGGGGAAAGTGGGTCTATGGGGGAAAGTGGGGCTATATTGAAAAAACCCCAATTTTTCTCTTTTCTGATTAAACTATTTAGTTGATTCTTTTTTTTAAGACATTAATTGAGATTATAGCAAATACTTTTATGTTAGTTTTAGAACATTCTAAGCAAATTAAATGCTTACAATGCGCTTTTTTATGCTCATCGAATGTGATATGTAAGAATTAGGTGTTTATGAACTTTCCTCTAGAATCATTATTCATAGGCAAATGCTATTAATTTTTAGTATAGACTTGTAATAGAAACATCTAAGGATCAGCCCTGTATATAGACATAAAAATAAAGTTTATAATACCATTAACTATGAGGTGTTTTCTGAGGTGGGGTAAAGTGGGTCTATTTCTAAACTTTTCTGAGGGTTTACGATGACGCTACACAATTAGTAAATTGGTGCTGCTTTTGTGATTTTATGTGCTTATTTTTTATTATCTTGCTAAAATTGGCTTTTATTCTGTTAATTTACATACTAAACTTTACTTTCTTACGGTTTTTCCTGCTT
>JAXGGA010019860.1:0-7500 GCA_038373865.1 Uloborus plumipes
ACAATCTCAAATTTTTTAAAGAAGAAGTACAAAAATTACCCTTGTTTTACGACAAAAAACAGAAAAGACAAAAAAAAATGTTGTTTTAAAAAGACATCGTTTAGGGCCCCACGTTGGGTTTGAAAATTTTTGACCAATCGGTTAGGAACATGATCTGTTGGAAAAAAATGGCGCCACTTTGCATAAATATAATACTTTCGATATTTTTTTCTTTTTACCCCCCTTACTTTTTTGAAAAAAAAAAAAATAATGAATTTAATCCCCTTTAAACGTTTTTTAATATAGTTTTGCAAAAAAAATATCAGACCATTTTTTTTTTGTTTTAGCTTTTAAGAGAATTCAAAAAAGTCAAATAAAAAAAATCTAATTTTGCAAAAAATCGGGGAAAAAGTTTTTAGATAAAAAAAAAAAAAAAGGGTTGAAATCTTTTTTTTAAAAGTTTTTTGTTTTAAAAGGTATTGGGGAAAAATGGTTTGAAATTTGAAGCGTTATTATTTTTAAAAAAAGAAATCTAGGATTCAAATGATGACTTGTAAAGAAAGAACTGCATAAAAAATGTGTTGTAGGGCGGAAAACCGTCCCTACCCAAAAAAGACGTTTTTTTTTTTTTTTTGATTCTGATAATGCAACTGTAAAATTAATAAAGTGAATCCCCATGGCAAAAATTTGTTTTTACCCCCCCTTTTCCCCGCTAAAAAGCACAGAAAATGCTAAATGCATAGAATCCCCCTCAGATGGCGCCTGGAATAGGCATCGATTCCGCCCGCTGTTCTGCTCGAAAAAACCACCTTTTCGACGGGGAAATCAACTGAAACAGAAATTCCCTTTCTGTGTACGGGTTTCGGTTTTTTGCTCATGTGGAGTTGGGCCCTTTTTAAACAATCAGGGCTCTGTCAAAGGTGACACAAAGTCGCTCCTAAAAGGAATGGACTTGATTTAATCCCAAAAACTACACGGCAATGTCTGTAGATTTTTACAAGATTTGGATCTCCATCTTGCCACCAAAGAAATCGCAGATAATCCTTGTCACTATCATTCAGCCGAATCTGTAGAAAAGCTTTGCGTATATCGGCGATAACACCATATTTCCCAATATGAAACCTATTTATGATGGATGGAATAAGTTCCACAAGGTTTGGACCTGTTACTAAGCAGTCATTTATGGATGGACTTCCCTTGAATTTTGCAGAACCATCGAAGACTGGTCTGATCTTAGTTGTTGAATTGGCTTTTATGACCGGCCGATGAGGAAGATAATGACATTTAGATCCCTTTAGGTCTTCACTACTTATTTCTTCAATTATACCTTCCTTTTTCCAGTCTTCAAAGACAGTTTCATAGTCTTTTAGGATTCCAAGATTTTTGATTCTATCAACTGTATTTTTCAATCTTTTCTCAGAAAGACCTTTGTTTGAAGGTAGAACGGGGTGATCTTGTAACCATGGTAGTGAAACAACATATCTACCATCTTCATCTTGTTTAACAGAATCCAAAAAAAGCTTTTCGGTTTCTTTCTCAATTTCCCTTTGACTTTGCTTATCTGCAGGATCCAATATTCCAATAGTGTCCAAACTCCAAAGATCACTAATGCTTTTGTCGTTCACATGCAAAGACAGTACTGTCATGTAGCTGTCATCTTTCACTTCATTTTCTAATTTTCCCATAAGAGTCCATCCGAGTAGCGTCTCCATTGCCACTAACCCGCAAGCTAATTTCACGATTTTTCCAGTAAAAAGCTTACCGGCTATATCAGCACCTATCAACAAATGCACTGAGGATTTAGAACCATAGAGGCAGGCTTCTTTATCGCTGAGAAATATTCCTTCCTTTTCAATCTCATGGGTCCAAGGGCCTGAAATCGCTGTTGGTATATCAATACATATTTTCTCTTGGTCATAAGTTTCAAAAGAACAGCGATAATCCTTTTGGAAACTGCTCGCATATACTTTGTACAAATGATGTTCCTGTTTATTCTCTATACCACCAAAAAGATTGTGAATCATATCTTCAGTTCGAATTGGTTCATAACGCATTTTAGAAACAGCTTCTTTAGTTATGTATGATTTTTGACTGCCTGTATCAATTAACGCTCTCACAGGAAAATCGCCATCATTTCCATAAAGATGTACCACTAAAGTTTGCAGAAGAACACTGGGTGAACATGTTGGATTCGCCAAGGTGTTAAAGTTTTCTTTTGAATTTTCTAAAGCTTTGTCGACTATTTTACTCGAACCAGTGTATTCAGACTGCTTCATTTCAGGACACATAACATTATAATGTTTTCTTTGACACTGAGAACATTTAATTTTACTTAAACACTGCCTTACCATGTGTCCAGTCTTGAGACATCGATAACAACATTTTTTCTTGGACAGCAAGCTTGTTTTTTCTTGCAAATCTAAATTCAAAGCAAGTTTGCAATTTTTACTTTCATGGCTCTTTTCGTTGCAAAAAACACAGTTGATAGAGCTTTGACTTCCAGCAAAAAGTCCGGCAGCAGTGTGCATGGGCTTTTTCAATGAGTAAGCCTTAGAACCGTCTTTAACAGAAAACCCTTTCATAGCCAGATTGATTCGTTCTTCTCCTTCTACTTCGTTTTTCAGAAATTGCATTAAATTTTCAAGTCGAGATTCCTTTTTTTCATCTCTGTAACTATTATTTCTTTGCCATGCTCTGAGAACTTCCTCGGATAAACAAGATTCAACTAACGGGAAGAGCATAGCCGCATACTTTTCAGTTGTTACCCCTAAACTTTCTAAAGCTCTAAGCTGTGTCTCAATCCGATCGTACAAAGTAGGAAGTTTTACTTTCTGATCCTTAGAGTTCATAGAAATGGTTAATTTCAAAAGTTCTCGAACATAGAATTCAACAAGTAGGTCATCTCGTCCAAATCGTGATTTTAAAGAGTCTATTGCTTTGTGATAGTTTTCTTTACAAGGTGGAAAACTCTCAACTAATTCTCTAGCTCTAGTAGAAGGCAATGTAGCTTGTATCAAATACTGAAGTTTATCAGCTTCGTCAATATTTGGGTCACTATCAATTTTACTAAACTGACCCCAAAATGGCAACCAGTCTTTGACGTCACCACCAAACTTTTTTAATTCCAGTAACGGTAACTTAAATTTTCTTTTAGGTACACTTTGAACAGAACTACAGTCATCATTTTCTCCATAGTAATTACTTTTGTTCTTAAAAATAATGCTGATTCGTTTAAATTTCTTGTTATATTCATCTACAGTTAAAGTTTCAGCATCCAAATCTTCTGGTTTCGTTTCTGTTTCAAGCAACATCAAATTCATAATTTCCTCATTTAGTGCACAAAGTTCGTTATACTTTTCGCCAAGAAGGTCAAAATCGACCAATAAATCCAAATTGTCCGTTAAATTAGCTCCTTCTTTGGAAATTTCCTCATTAATAAGGTTACATAAACGAGTAAATGCAGAACGTGCAACAATTCTTTTTCTTTTAAAAGTTTCCATTTTTATCCTACACAAATTCAAAGTACAATAAATCACTTAAATTAATACTCAAACTCAAAATTCACTTGCCTTTTTCTCACAAAATTGTCCACATCGAATTATACAAGTCCTGTCGCGGACGCCACTAGTTATGTTGCATCAGCAATTCCGTAATACAAAAGCAAAATAAATTGCGTCGCTAAAACTACTTAATCGCTGATTCATCAGATTCTTTTGACTCGTAAAATAAGATAGGACCTTTATCGCAAGTGAATATATGCAGAAAAACATAATTTCAAAGACATTCACACTCTCAAACAGGAATAAAAAGGAGAACTTAGAAAAACACAACCATTTAATTTTTACATCTTATGTACAGTGAAAGTAGAAGTTGTTTCTTAGGAACATAAACAATGGAGTTGAGTTGTATACAATTTCGTATGCGTACGCAACAGTTGTCATAAAGATTTCAAATTTGCCCAAGGAAAAAGTTTAATGATCAGCGAAATGCAAAACAGGCTCGTAAAATATTCTCACGATTCGCTCCCTAATGGCCGTTGGAAGACGTTAATTCAGAGCTCCCTTTCGTTGTTTAGGAATTATTGAAACACTTTCAAGAAGAATTTAAGTAATTATTTATCCCCCCCTTTTTTGAATAGAAGTAGAATTTATGCAAGACTTGAAAAGCAGGGGTGTGTGTACCAGCGGTGGTCGATGTCCCGCAGACTGAGGCATTGTCTCTTTTCTTTTCGGGGGGGGGGGGGGAGAGTTAGTGGGCACCACTGAGCTAAGAGGGGAAAGAAGCATGCAAAATCATTGCAAGAAAATATTCACTACGATATGAGCAATTAAAATATTTCTCTACGAATTGTTGTTTCCAGACCCGTTAATTCAAATATTTGCGGGGGAAGAGGGGAGCAAAGAGTGTAAACTCATTGCAAGATTTGGCGGGAAACAATAACATCCACACCTATTGCCATGAAAAAGTAAAAATTTTTCAAGGGAGAAGAGGGGGGGGGGGATAACGGGACGACTGTCATTCATCTGCCGTCCTATAAAAGCCATAACTGCGGAGACAGTTTAAACGGCTTCGACCCCTTTAAGAACATGAGCAGTGCCATTCCGTTTTAAATTAGGCAGGAAGCTCTGAAAGTGTCACATGGACCACAGATGCTTTCTTTTTAGAGTGTAGTAGTTACAGCTAATATACATTAGAAAAATACTCCAAAAGAATTTTGCAACAAACATTTTTCTCTTGTTTCGCTCTTTTAAAATTTAGTATAAAATCGGAAATTTTCAAAAAACTAGCAAAATACTTAATTTTAATCTGCAACTTCAGATGTATTTAAGCGATTCTATTAGTTATTTTTCTAGGAATAATTATACCAAGTACCGTAAAATGGGGTGTATAGGAACAGCGGGGCCAATCGGAACAAAACTTCCCGACCGTACAAAGAAATTCTTCATAAATATACTATTGGGTATTTTTCGCAATTAATTTTTTTTTATAGAAAGGTAAGATCATAGGAAGTAGGAAAAAATTACTTTTGTCACTCTGGCAACGCTGCTGGCTTCTAAGGAGAGCTACACGTGGAATGCTAGAAAACATCACATTTTCATACCCTGCAAAGCTTCATATGCAAGAACGAATCTTCTTATATTTATAAATTAAGAGTGGTATGTTTCAATTATACATGTATCTGAACAACAGAATACCACATTAGAATTTACATTTTTGATAAATTGTGTCATAAAACTAAAGATTCCTGAAAAATGACATCGGAAAAAAAATTGCGAGGTGAATCGGAACACTTAATTTAGTTGTTCCAATTCAAACTTATTTGAAGGAAAGTGTTTAAAAAATCAAGATTCTAACCCCAATTCTTCTAATCAAGACAAGGACAAGGATTTATTACTGTTTATCCCTACTCGTCAGCAACTAGATCTTAGAATAACAAAAAGTAGCAGATTTCAAAAGATTTTTTCTCCAGGAGACTTCTTTTTACTTAAAATACGCTGGGGAAAGTCATATAGATTTTATATAGCAAAAGGCAGTACACAGACAGTCTTGAATAAGCGTTAAAATCTTTCAGGACAATCCCCGAAACCCAGAAATTTCAAGAAACTAAAGAAAAGGCAGAGTTCATCTCAGAAGATGCTATGAAAAAACTTAAACCAAGTCACAATTGCTAGTTTTAAGGACAAGTACATATTTGTGCACGACATGAGTGACTTCCATTCATGTTAAATCTTTGTATTTCAATTCAAAAGCATTTCTTAAAATTACTTTTCATTTTTTATAAGTTCAAAATTATTTTGATTTTTGACAAATTATAAACGTTTACTGGTATTGAAATTATACTTTTATTTGACAGAAATTATCTATTCTTTATCTCCCCCATCAACATTACTCATGTTTGTGAGACCTATTACAGGTTAAATGGAAAAAAATAAAAATTTTAACATGTGTTCCGATTGACCCCTATCAGCGGGGTGATTCGGAACACCCATAATTTCCTATATATTTCAATAATAACTGCTCAAAATGTTTTTTCTTTGATTGGAATATCAAAAGCAAAGCAAGACCGAAGTTTTTACCCAGAAAATCAAACTTGAAAAAAATCTTTTAACTGCTTTTTTTGCAATCAAAGCTGAAAAGTGTTCCGATTCACCCCATTTTACGGTATTTGATTTGGCCATATTTGTTTGGTCCAATGGAAAGATAAAAAATCTGGTATGGACTCCACACTACTTCTTTTTACGTGTAAATTTCTTAGTAGTTGCCTTAAGTGTTAAAAAAAGTGCTTGGAGTGAGCAAGGTAACAATTCAAATATTTACTCCCCTAATCTGCCACGAAACAATGCAAAAAATATTTTACAATGGTTAATTTTCTAAATATTGCTGATTTTAATATCATTCAGTGAATTTTTCGCAAAATATCGCCAATAGCGCCAAGTTGAACCCAAATTCAAAAAATAATTTTTTCGCCAAATTTGTCGCCAAGTTGGCGTCAAACACTTGGCGACCAAAAGCTTGGCGACATGTCGCCAAGTGGTCGCGCCAATTCATATCACTTGAGTCTGTATTGAAATTAACATTGATTTACCCCGAAAAAGGTGTAAAAGACCCCGTTGGGAACATTCGAATGCCATCACAAGGGGAGGTGCAGAACTAGATCCCCCTCAGAGCCTACATACCAAGCTAGAAGTTTCTACGGCATATAACTTTTGAGTTATGCGACATACATACGTACAATCGTACACACAGACGTCACGAGAAAACTCGTCGTAATTTACTCGGGGGAGGTCGAAATTGATTTTTCGGCTGTTTGTATGTTGTTAGGTACATTTGCACGTGCTGATAGGTCGAAAAAACTACGCGACGTTCATTCGGGGGTGAGCAAAGTCAAAATTTAGACCGAAATTTGAGTGAAATTTTTTTCGTGATCACAATACTTCCTTTACTACGTAAAAGGAAGTAAAAAGGGAACTGAACAGAGATTGAAAATTTTATTTCTTTCATGGATGTTTCTCTACGTACTTCCCCCACAAATTCAGAAAGGACAATTAAAGACAAAAAGAAGTTTTAAACGCGGGTGACGTTAATGGCATGGAAGGGAGGGGGGCTCTGATAGGAATTTTTTCGACATTGAACTGAAAAAAGCAACTGTAGGCAGTCTTTGGTAACGTTAAATGAGGAAGGAACTTCAGTGATCTCCTTTGGAATTTTTTCAAAATTGAAATATCAAAGACGCAGTTTTTGGCTGTCTTTGGAGACATTGGGGGATCTGGTAGTTCTCCTCCAGGAATTTTTTGAGAGTAGTTCATTCCACGTTAAATCAACAAGGCACACAACTTTGACCATCTCAGATTTTTATGAAACTTTCAGAAATCTTGCTATTTGACAGCTTAAATCTAGAAATATGTTTTTAATTTCATAATTAATGAGTAATTAACTTTTGAAGTTCGTTAAAAAGAACATTTTAAAAATCTCCGACAGTGCTTTTAAATGTTATAACTGAAGTCCTACATAAGCTACAGG
>JAXGGA010019860.1:17500-19270 GCA_038373865.1 Uloborus plumipes
GGAATTTAATTTTGAACTTTAAAGAAGAGGACCGAACCCGGCTGCCACCTCTTTTCAAACGCCACTGAATATGTAAGTATATGTAGTGTCCTTTCAATGCAAAACCTTGGAACTCCGTTAAGTACGTAAAAACTTTTGAGAAAATAATAGTTAGCGGGAGAAAATCTTACTAAACCAATTCATTTTGTGTTTTCTTTTCCATGTGAACTCTAGATTAAGGTTCCGTGTTTAATAAACATGAAAGTTGTAGAGTAACATAACTACTCATAGTACCTACGTCTGCTTAAAATCATTATTGTGGATTTCTGACACGTATTAATTCAATACACGCGAAGAACAAGTGCATAGCAACTACAGACATAAACCTTTTTTTATTCAACTTCATTATTTTTTTTTATTTGTGTTCTAAACACCAAAAGACATAACTTCTTTTTGTCGCATAGCAGTTCTACAGCTTCAGTATGCCACCTTGTAGGAATTTAAGAAATTATCAAACATTTCAACTTTGCGGATGGACCATGCAGATGTCTCTTTCGACAAGTAATAACCTACGTTAGCGGGTCGGTCTTGGTTTTCCCTCTTTTATCAATCATTAGTCAGAGCCTGCAATGGCTCCTATAGTTTCTTTGAATTGCGAATTCAAAGCAAAGAAAACAGTTTTATTATTATTATTACATTTTAATAGAAAATCCACTGACGCATCATCCGGCGAGCTTGTCAGAAGACTTCCCTGTAAAGTTTGCTTTTTCATTACAAGAGTCTCACCGTGGTAAAGCTTACTTTAACTGAACGGAAAATGAAACTGGATGCTGGTGTGTAGTAGGCAATTTTTTATCACTAAGACGAAGCAGGGGAGCTCATCCCCCCAAGCTCAATGGCGCAAATCCCCCCCCCCCCCCCCCAATTTTCCACAACCCTCTTGTGCCTTTTATTTTTTATTTTTACCCCTCTTTTTTACGAAATTTATTTTTCGAAATATTATTTATTTAAATATTATTTATTTAAATATTATTTATTTAAGTATTATTTATTTAAGTATTATTTATTTAAATATTATTTATCTAAATATTATTTATTTAAATACTATTTATTTTTTTAAAAGTATTATTTATTTATTTTTTTATAACTGTTATTTTTATTTATTTATTATTAATTTTTTAAAAGTACTAATTAATAGAATCGCTTTTGTTCTCTTCTAGACATTCCAAGCACACACACAGGAAATAAATAAATAAAAAATTATAATAACGAAATAAAAGAAATAATTTAAATTAAAAAAGTAAATAACTGAATAATTTTTACGGAAAAAAATCAGTAAATAATTTAAATAAAAAAAAAATATATATATATAATTTGAATAAATAAATATATATAAATTAGTTTCAAAAATCCCCCCCACCCAAAATTCTGATGGCCCAACTTGCGCCATAATCCCCCCCCCCCTGTGGGCACCCCTGAGATGAAGCAAACTATCATTGCATGTATCAAGTTGTGCTTAACTTTCAGCGGAGCTTACGGGAGCTGAACTGATGCCCTTCTTTTCAATTTTATTAGAATTTAGACTTTTAAGGCAAAATTCATGTATTAACGCGTAAGAACAATCTGTGGTGATTATATGACTCCTGCACTTCTTAACGAATTTCCATAGGTGTGTGTGTGTGCGTGTAAATGTGAGTGTGTGCAGGGCCCGATTAAGATATCACGGGGCCCTAGGCCAAATGCTTTTTTTGGGGCCCCCTGCACTGAGGCTTCACAATTATGGGCATAGGG
>JAXGGA010019861.1:0-19270 GCA_038373865.1 Uloborus plumipes
CATTAGTTTGTGAATTTGCTCCCCTTAGATCCGACACTGTGGTGGTAATTCTGTAATCGCAGTGTCCTATATTTTTAAACCTAACTGCTCGCGCGTTCTCTCTGATACCATAGTACACCAGAGACCAGATACCATACCAGATACCACACCAGATACCATACCATACCAGATACCATAGTACCATACATGTTACAAATTGAAGTGCGCTGTTTTCGCTTCCAGTTCTTCCGCAATCTCTCCGCAGCGCAGTTTAACATCAAAAACATTTAATTCGATTATTTACATGGTTTAAGTTTAGGTGGTTATTTTTTCTCGTTGCATCTTTGTGCATAAAAATACTAAATTAGAACATTCAGTAGTAAACTACAACCCCTAAACCAGGGAAAAGGCAGAACTACATGATATATAGCACCAGTTTGGCCATGTCATCTAGATACTGTAATTTCATCCTCATTAGGAATGATCAACAAGGGCGGATCCAGAAATGCTCCAAGGGAGGGGAGATTTTTTTTCTACTTGCCCCCCCCCTCCTTTTTTATCCCATATACCGGTTAACACGTGTTTATTACAAATGTTTTGGTCTTCAATTTCGAAAAAAATCCTGACCAAAGCCCCGAATCCCAACCACTTCTCATAGTATCATCGAAGATCATCTAAAACTGCCTTTTTGGAACTTCAAAGTCGAAAAACTGCTAGAGAAGAGTTCCTCAAGGGAGGGACGATCGCCCCCATCGCCCCTCCCTTGTTTCCGCCCCTGATGATCAGTCTGGCTTAGACAGTAAAAGAGCTGGAGACAGAAATCCTGTTATAGAAGCTAAGAGGGCCGCACAAACTGGTAGCTAAAGTAAAAATAGCTCACCAGCGAATGACGCCCTAGCTTTGTGGCTGTAATTTACTACTTTATAGTTTATATACAAGTTATGCTTTCAATTTACGAGTTGAACCGTACCACTGCTGCTATCACTCGCTCTGCTGAGCTATCTTTACGTTAGCAACCAGTTAGTTTGACCCTCTTAGGTTCTTTGTGAGGATTTCTGCCTGCAGCTTGGTTCCCAAGTAGCATCAACTCATCGGATTTTGCTCGGCCGATCTTCGAACTCCTCGTAAACTGATCCCGTAACGCACGATGACATCGTTCCGATCAATATCCGAGCACGGTTTTCGATGAGCTACTTTTCATCGGAAAGCGATATCCTTCCGATCAACTTTCACGATGAAAATAAGATGAGCATCCAAAATCGATCCTAAATTCATCGACAAGGGACTGCACTGCTCGTAAATTGCTCCAAATCTCATCGTATTTCGAGCAAAACTCATCGGATTTTGCTGCTCGGATTCTGTTTGGCCGAAGAGACATATTGGAGCAATTCCCGATGAGAACTGATCGAATCAGATCATCGGGCGATGAGAATTTCATCGGGTTTCGATGAGTGGCCGATCATCGATGAGATTATGCTGCTAGGGTTATTGTCTAGGACAGACTAATGATTCCTAATGTTGATGAAACTGCTGTATCTGGATCACTTATCGAGCTGGTGGTGTATTTCATGTAAATTAGAACATCTCACTTAAAAAACATCTACAAGTTTGCTTTTTCTTTTTGCCAATGGCAAAAGACATGCTTTGAGCAAGACTGCCGTCGTCTCGCGGCCAGAATGAGTCCCGTTTCAAATGACACATACTTGTCAAGAGCTTATGTTCTATACAATACGCGATTTTTAAAAATTTCACTCTTGGGGCGCAATCAATTTCGGAGAAATTATTTGTTTAAGTGGAACATTTTCATGTTGCATAAATGTTTCACACTTTAAGTTGAAAAACACCCCCACAAAAAAAAAAAAAAAAAAAAAGAAAAAGAAAAAAAAAAAACCCAGTCAGTTAATTGTTTGTTTTTAATTAGGGAACTGATTGAATCTTTAAGTTTGCACATTCGCCCTCACGGAAGCTACCTTAATAAAAATCACAAAACAGAACAGCCACCTAACTAGTTAATCTAACGATCCGATGAAGATATCAGATTACAGTTCTCAGTTATCTTTCAGGAGAAGGCTTTCCATCTGGCTAACAAGAGATGGGCTTTGGAAATGCCCCATGACCTTGTCATCAATCGATTATTCTATTCTGAAGCAACTCGATATGCCTCGGCACACCATTACGTTCGCCAATACAAGGTGTTGGGTCATTTGCATACACCATTAACACGTTTGAATACATTTGCCCGCGCAAGATGATGATGTAGGGACGATCGAATTTTGGGTTATTATTCATTCTCCGATCGTCTGCGGTGGAGAGGGGGGGGGGGGGCTGATTATAATTATGCCTGAGATTTGAGCGTTGTCTGGAGGTAAGATTACTTTAATGTGAAATAATTTTTTTAGGCCATACATTGCAAAAAATAAACTGTTACTTTTACAGTATAACACTGGCAGCCGAGGCTCCATTTTAAAACTGTAAAATGCACAGTAATAAACTGCAAAACTAACAGTTTTACTGTTTTTTTCTGCAAAGCAGCAATTTTACAGTTTATTACCACAAGTTTACAGATTATTACCAGAAAATTAGCTGTTTTATACTATACTAGCGGTACCCGCACGGCTTTGCCCGTGGTATAAAATTAAAAGTTCATTTGTAAAATAATTGATATATCAGAAAAAATGCTCTATTTTAGTTTTATTCAACTATAATTCCTTCAAAGTGATATAAAGATCTGATATGGACCCCACACTACTTAATTTTACGTGTAAATTTCTTAGTAGATGCCTTAAGTGCTAAAATAGTGCTTGGAGTGAGCAAGATAACAATTCAAACATTTGTAGCCCTAGTTTGCTACGAAACAATGCAAAAAAATATTTTACAATGATTAATCTCCTAAAGATCGTCGTTTTTAACATCATTCAGTGGATTTTTCGCAAAATATCGCCAACAGCGCCAAATTGAACCCAAATCAAAAAAAAAAAAAAAAAAAATTCGCCAATTTGGCGTCAAATATTTGGCGATCAAAAGCTTGGCGATATATCGCCAAGTGGTCGCGCCAATTCATATCACTTTTGTTAACCAATTCATATCACCTTGCATTGAAAACACTGATTTACCCGATAAATGGGGTAAAACACCCCCTTAGAACATTCGAATGCAACCCCAAGGGAGATGGACAAAAATAAGCCAAAAGAGAAAATAAGAACAGTTTTGTTGATAACAGAAACCAACAGAAATCTTACCAAAGTTTAAAAGAAGAAGAAAGTTTTCTTTCCCAGCTTAAAAAACAAAACAATACATTTTCCGAAACGAAACACTTTAAAAAAACGATGCAATATCGAAATTGATACAATATTTCGTTAATCTGTGCTTTAGGTACCCTTTTCTCGCTAAATGAACGATAGGCGCGCCAAGCGTGGTAACCCTAGCTATTTTGCGTAGTTGACTTTTTGAAAACGCGCCAAGCAGGGTCCCAAAGCATCTTCACCGGGAAAAAGACAGGGTTGCCAGAGAATTGGAACAAAAAATACTATACCTCCTCTAAAAAAATATTACAAAATACTACTGTTTCCAAACGTTGCCAAAATCAATGTTGCTGAAATGCGAAATCTATGAAAATGGAAAAAAAAAAATCCGCCAAATCTTTTAATTAAGTCATTAGTATATTGGAAACAGGGTTGCCAGAAAAATACTACACTCCTTATTTGGGCCGAAAAAATACTACCGTAGAATCAAAAATACTACGTCTGGCAACCCTGGAAAAAGAACGAAACAAAAATAAGTATGAACACGTAACCATAGTAACAACATGAAAAGTTGATTTCCGTTGACAAAATAATTCTTTTCATCTCTCTTTTCAAACAAATTTTATTATCGAGCTGAACCATTTTAGAATCGTTTGGCTTGCTTTACTGAAGGTAAGCCTTGAATTTCGGGATTCTAAAAACAATTGTTACAGCTCTCCTGATGATCGTAGAAACTTCGAAAAAACTTCATTTTGTGCAGAAAATTCCAAGCTTTCGAATGACATAAGACTTGAAAATGTGTGTGAAATATTTCTTCCCTATTTTATCGAATTTCCGCTAAGAATTCGAATAGAAAAAGAACGAAATGGAATTTTCGAAAAATCGCTTCGAGGTGCAAAACTACATGCTACAAACTAATTTTGTGCCAAGTGGCATGAAAATCGACCGAACGGTTTTGGCGCTACGCGCGTAACAGACAGACAGAAAGAAGGACAGACAGAACCACCTTCAGCTTTATTATTAGTAGAGAAAAACAACAGCATAATACTGCCAGCAGAGGTTCCAGTTTAAAACTGTAAAATGTACGGTAATACACTGTTAAATTAGCAATTTTAAGTTTATTACTGTAAAATTGGCAATTTTACAGTTTAGTACTGTAAAAGTAGAAAGTTTACAGTTTATTACTGTAAAATTACAATTTTTTACTGTTGATTACTATAAAATTCGCTATATTATACTGTGAAAACAACAGTTTTTACAGTGTAGGGCGGTATTTATTTCTCAGAAATTATTTGCTTAAGCGAAGCGGAAAATGTTCATGTTACATAAGTTCTCCATTACTTCCGTGATTTTAGTTTAAAAAAAAAAAGAAAAACAGCTAGATAGTTGTTTGTTTTCTATTAGTAAACTTTTAGAATCTTTAAATTGCACATTCGCCCTCACGTCAGAAAGTGACGCTACCTCGATAAAAATCACAAAACAGAACATCCACCTAACTAGTTAATCTAACGATCCGATGAAGATATCAGATTACAGTTCTCAGTTATCTTTCAGGAGGAGGCTTTCCATCTGGCTAACAAGAGACGGGCTTTGGAAATGCCCCACAATATTGTCATCAATCGATTATTCTATTCTGAAGCAACTCGATATGCCTCGGCACACCATTACGTTCGCCAATACAAGGTGTTAAGTCATTTGCATACACCATTAACACGTTTGAATACATTTGCCCGCGCAAGATGATGATGTAGGGACGATCGAATTTTAGGTTATTATTCATTCTCCGATCGTCTGAGCTGGGGGGGGGGGGGTATAATTGTGCTTGAGATTTGAGCGTTGTCTGGAGGTAAGATTACTTCAAGGTGAAATAATTTTTTAGGGTATAACGTGGACTGAAAAGTGAATGAACACTTCGTATTTTTTTTGAAAAAATAAGGTTTTAAAACATTTTTCATACACTGCGAAAAAAAAAGCTGTTGTTTTTACAGTACAATACTGGTAGCAGAGGTGCCAGTTTAAAACTATAAAAGCACAGTAATAAACTGTAAAACTAACTATTTTACAGTATTTTACAATTGGTTATGGGACATTTGGCGGAATTCTACGGTATTTAGTGGTATATTATTTGGCGATTTTTCAGTTGCGCCCGGCTAACGGATAGGTACCAAAAAGCAGGATTTAAATGAAATATTTTCTTCAATAATTTTTTTTAGATTTTCTCTAATAAATTACATTTATCTTTTACTAGTGGATATGATCGGCGTCGCGCGGGTTAAACTGCAACATGCAAAGTCCAAGAAGGTATTTTTTTGTAACAATAATGAAATAGGTGAGCCTTAAATTGATGATTCATATTTACTCGTAATCTTTGTAGGAAAAGACTCATATTTAAATGTGTTAAAATTTGTTTCATTTGTATGCTTCAAGGCTTATCTCTATTTCTCTATCTATTCAAAATGGAAAGAAAATGGCCATTTTTAGACAAAAAAATTTGAATTTTGAGCTTTTTGGATATATTTAAATTTCAAAACCCCGCCTATATTCCAGTGCATAGAGGAACCTTTATGCCAAGTTTGATGAAAATCCGACGAAAACTGGATTTATATACGGAACAAACATATATACATACATCGATTTTTACTTCCTTTTAAGTAGTAAAGGATTGTGATCACAAAAAAAATTTCACTCAAATTTCAGTCTAAATTTTGATTTTGCCGACCCCCGAATGAATGTTGAGTAGTTTTTTCGACTTATCAGCACGTGTATATGTACCTAACAGCATACAAACAGCCGAAAATTCCATTTCGACCATCCAATTTCCAATTCTATTTTTTTTTAAATTACGACGAGTTTTCTCGTGACGTCTGTTTTTACGTATGTATGTATGTCGCATTCCTCAAAAACTGTATGGCGTAGAAGCTTCTATTTATAGATATAGATTTCTCTCAGTTTTAGTGCAAAAGTGCTTTCGGTAAAATTAAAAATATACAAGCACTATTGCACTGTTTATTTTCACCCGCTATTAGAACAATGAGCTAAATTCAAATTTAATGTAATTCCGCTACCATGGAGGGAATCACGATCCATTCTTCTAAAATAAATCCTTTCTAATTTCATTAAAAGCATCCCACCGTTGCTATAATGGACATGGGCTCCTCTAATTTGAGAAACTCTTTCATGCAGCTGTGTGGGGGCGTGAGCAAACTTAAGGTTCAGAAAAGCATTACTAATATTTGCCTAAGAAGACAATTTCCGTTGATGCCTCCCTTTTAAAACAGATTATACAATGCTCTCCGTATTTTTCAGGCCCTGACACTTTCGTCGGTTGATTCTACATTACTCTGACAACAAGCATTTAAAATGCAGAAGATACATTATTTTAATGTTGGTTTTGTGTAGTTTGACGACCTCATGCATATACCTAACACAATTAAATCTCGAAATGTTTTGTAAGTCTAACGAACATGCTTTTACCTTTTGAGTTTTGGGGAAGAATAAGTGTCGTCGCTTAATTCTTGTTGTGGCATGATAGTAAAAATTAATTGATGGTGCTTTTTGGAAGAATCATTTTTTTAAGGAAAATTGTAGTAATTTTGACTCTGGAGTAAAATCTTATCTACGGGGCAATCGCATACATCATAATTGGTTTAACCCATTTATGCCCAAGTTTTTTTTCACAATTTTTTTTAAATTTTTATCTGCTTAAAACTCTTACTTGGAATGGTTTACATACATTTTAGGCTTAAAATAGTTCGCCGTTGCTATATTTATAAAGTTATTTAACGTCCTGTTTATGGGATATTTTGCAGATATGTGAGCAAAATACGACCTTACTTGACTTTACTTTTGCAAAGTAACATTACAGAAGGTGTCTGTGATCAATTTTAAGCAAATCATTTTAAAATAGTTTAATTTTATGAAAAATAAGTCCGCCAAAAAAACTTGCTTTCTGTGGCTACCCATGCTGGATCGTTGCTTGACTGATTTGTCTGAAAATAGCTGCCAATAAATAAACTTTGATATCCAAACAGTGGCTCTAACTGGTTTTCTCAAGAAGAAGGGCTATTTAACTTGTGTAAAACAGCTTTAGTAAAATGATATATCCATTACAGGTTTTTGTATGCAGTAACTAACAAGCGTCCCGTTTTTAGGCTACTGGGTATAAAAGGGTTAACATAAGCGAAATAGTAATTCTCACTAACTAATTGCTGTGGTTAGACTAAGAGTAGCGAAAGTCATTTTTCCAGTTTCGAGTTTCTGAATGATCTGTAAAAACGTATGGGCAAAAAACAAAACTATGGTAATTTTCACTACCGTAAAATGGGGTGAATCGGTACACTTTTCAGCTTTGACTGTAAGAAACGCAGTTAAAAGATTTTTTTAATTCGACTTTTTAGGTAAAAACTTCGGTCTTGCTTTACTTTTGATATTCCAAGCAAAGACAAAACATTTTGAACAGTTATTATTCATGTAGGAAAGTATGGGTGTTTCGAATCACCCCGCTGATAGGGGTTAATCGGAACACATGTTAAAACTTTTATTTTTTTTTCAATTTAACCTGTAATAATTCTTACAAACATGAGTAATATTGATGGGGGAGAATAAGAACAGATAGCTACTGTCAAATAAAAGTTTAATTTCGGTACCAGTAAACGTATGTAATTTGTTAAAATTCAAATAATTTTTAACTTATGAAAAATTAAGAGTGATTTCAAGAAATGCTTTTGCATTGAAATACAAAGATTTAACCTAAATGGAAGTTACTCACGTCATCCACAAATATGTACTTGTCCTTAAAACTAGCAATTATAGATTGGCTCAAATTTTTTCATAACATATTCTGATGAACTCTGCCGTTTCTTTATTTTTTTGAAATCTCTGGGTTTCAGGGATTGCCCTGTATGATTTTCCCACTTATTCATCACTGTCTGTGAGCTTGACTTTTGCTACATAAAGTCTACATGACTTTCCCCAACGTATTTTAAGTAAAAATAAGTCTCCTGGAGCAAAAATCTTTTGAAATCTGCAACTTTTGTCATTCTAAGATCTAGTTGCTCACGAGAAGTGATAAACAGTAATAAATCCTTGTCCTTGTCTTGACTAGAAGAATTAGGGTTAGAATCTTGATTTTTCAAACAGTTTCCTTTCAATAAGTTTGAATTGGAACAACAGAACAAAATGTTCCTATTCACCCCGCAAATCCTTATCCTATGTCATAATGAAGAATTTTTCATTTTTATGCCACAATTAAAATATGTTGTCTCTTCTAATGTGGTACTCTGTTACTCAGATATATGCATTATTAAAAAATACTATTCTGAGATTTGAAATATAAAGGGGTCTGTACTTATACAAAGTTCTGTAGATCACGAAAACGATGTTTTTAAGAGTTCCGCTTGCAGCCTTGCACAGAAGCCAATATTGTAGCTAGAATGACAAATTTTTTTTTTTCCCTACTTTTTTTTATTTTACCTTTCTAGAAAAAAATGTGACTGCCAAAAACTCCCGACTGAATATTTATAAAGAATTTCTTTGTATTTTGTTCCGAATCACCCCGCTGTTCCTATACGCCCCATTTTACGGTAACTAATTGTCGTGGTTAGAATGAGAGAGCAAGTCATTCTGACTTTCTTTCCAGTTACTGAATGATATGTAAAAATACATAGGGAGACAAAATCAGTGGACTGCTGCATAAATTTTAATTTCAGGAGAATAATTTATATTTAACCCATTAATACCTAACGTCCTTTTTTAGGAACGGTCCAAAAGGGGTCTGAATTTCCCCCAAATGAACATTTCAACCAAATAATAGTTTTCAATTAGTATCTTGGTATAGTTTCAATTCGTTTTTCACAGATTGCAACACATAACCATTGTAAAGTGTGTTTTGCAGCAGTTTTAATATGATCTTTATCAAAAGTCACATCGTTCACAATCTTAAGAAAAAAAAGCTAAGTTTTCAAAGTTATTCCCCTCTTTCCAGTTTATGTTAATTGCTGATTTTATTTCTTCTTATAAAATGTCTTTTTGAATATTATATCGCAGGCAGAAAAAAAATTTAGTAAAAAAAGTATGCACCCTCTGGGGCTATCGTAACTTTTAAGGGACGATTTTTCTTTCCTTAATAAAAAATTATTTTTTACATAATATTTTTTTTTAAATTTTTCCCTCCCATTGAACACTGTTTGAACCAGTATACAAAATATCTTTTGAAAAAAATGTCAGGCATTAATGGGTTAAACATAGGTACTTTTTAATTCCTTTTACGTAGTAAAGGAAGTATTGTGATCACGAAAAAAATTTCACTCAAATTTCGGTCTAAATTTTGACTTTGCTCACCCCTGAATGAATGTCGCGTAGTTTTTTCGACCTGTCAGCACGTGCATATGTACCTAACAACATACAAACAGCCGAAAAATCAATTTCGACCACCCCCGAGTAAATTACGACGAGTTTTCTCGTGACGTCTGTATGTACGTATGTGCGGATGTATGTGCGGGTGTATGTGCGGATGTATGTGCGTATGTGGCTCGCATAACTCAATAACTATATGCCGTAGAAACTTCTAGCTTGGTATGTAGGCTCTGAGAGGGGTCTAGTTGTGCACCTCCCCTTGTGATTGCATTCGAATGTTCCCAAAGGGGTCTTTTACCCCTTTTTTGGGGTAAATCAATGTTAATTTCAATACAGACTCAAGTGATATGAATTGGCGCCACCACTTGGCGACATGTCGCCAAGCTTTTGGTCGGCAAGTGTTTGACCCCAACTTGGCGACATATCGCCAAGTTGGCGACAAATTTGGTGAAAAAATTATTTTTTGAATTTGGGTTCAACTTGGCGCTATTGGCGATATTTTGCGAAAAATTCACTAAATGATATTAAAATCAGCAATATTTAGAAAAATAACCATTGTAAAATATTTTTTGCATTGTTTCGCGGTAGATTAGGGGAGTAAATATTTGAATTGTTACCTTGCTCACTCCAAGCACTTTTTTTAACACTTAAGGCAACTACTAAGAAATTTACACGTAAAAGGAAGTAGTGTGGGGTCCATACCAGATTTTTCTATTTGGAATCAGATTTTATGAAAAAAATCTTATATCCTGTTTTTAAGTAACTTTAAATGGCTTGTAACTGTCGTTTTGATATAAACAATGCGATTCTTGAAAGAAAGTCAAATACATGTAAGGGTTGTTAGTAGTGAGTGATGCTTTTCTTAGCAGATAATTCTGACTGCTGATCCAATCAGCTACATGGAAACGAACTGACGCGCTGTCATTCTCATCTTAACAGCAGTTTCGGTTAATGGAAAATTTTCGCTTGACTATAGCTTGCAATATATTTCAGTGAAGTTTTGCACAATTAATACATTCAATAGATGAACGAAAGATAACCCCAAATCCACGATTGACTCAATTTGTGAAAATTTTGACTTACGGCGCTTCGATTCTATGCCGGCCTATAGTTGTTTAAATAGTCTGATTGAAATTGTTAAAATAAGAGTAGTATAACGGTAGTCATCCAGTCTAAAACTTTTGGGGTTGTGGTAGCCCGATCGGTAAGGCGTCGGACTCGTGTCCGGAGGGACCCGGGTTCGATCCCAGCCGATCAAAGATCCACCGTATTGATTAATGGTGGCTGGGGGACGTTAAAAATGTAGTAGTCACAAATTCCTCCAAGTGAAACGATACCTCTGGGGGTACTGGGCCAAGGGTTTGCTCGACTCTTGGTTCTGGTTCAAAAAGAACAGAGCGCTCTTCAGGGTCCTATCCCGGCTAAACCACGAGTTGTGGTAGGTACGGGGGACTTTGGAGTGTATGAAGTCCAAAACTTTTTCAAATTGTTTTGGGAATGGATTTGGGTTCGTCTTTAGTTTCTCTATGAAGTATAACCAACTGCTCAAAAGAAAAGAAAAGAAAAGAAAAAAAAGACAGCGGAATTAGTCAGTAAGAAATAATAAATTACCGACAGAAAGTTTCCATGTGATGAGTTACCGCCAGTTTACAGGCTAAGCTTGGCTACAATAAGAGGATATCTGCCTCCTGTTCGGTTATTGGCTATTCGTGACTGAGGAGTCCAGAATGAGAACGAATCTGCATTCTCAGAATGCCATGACAGAGCTGTGGGAGTACTTGCTTCAAAAAGTTTCTATTTCTTTAGAAAATATTTTAATAGAAAATTTTAATTACAGTCGAACCTGTTTATCTCGAACCTGCTTATCTCGAAAACCTCTCTATGTCGAAATTTTTCAGTTTCCCTGCTTTTACAGCATAAATTTAATGTTTGTTCTCGTGTTTATCTCGAATGATTTTTCCCGAAAACCTCTATAACTCGAATTTTGACGACTCTCATTTTTGAATTTCATCTCCAGTCACCTTTATCTATGGTATAACTTGGAGACAAAAATCATCTTCTGCACAATCGTTCAAAGACTATGTTCGTACACTAGGAGGCCAAAAGTATCCGGACACTTTCAAAAATTCACATTTTTACATATAGCTCGAGAAATAAGTGATCAATTGTTCTTTAACTTTAGTCATACAAAATATAGGCTTCATCGAACATTTCCAAGTCGAAATTAAATTACCCTTGCATTTGGGGGACGACAAGAAGGGGGTTGAAAGAAAAACCGCTTTTTGACCATAACTCTTCGAAAATAGCTCGGAATAAGCTATCAATTTCAGTAATTAATTAGCATACTATGTATAATTACTTTACAAATTTTTATGAACGTACCACTCTTACTTCTGAAGATATGAAACATTTTTGAAAAAACGCAATTTTATTTGAAGGGTTTTTGCTCATAACACGCAAAGTTTTTGATCAAACCTTATCACAACTTCAGGAAAGATGACAAAATACAAGAGAAAGAACATACTAAAACGGTAAATAAAAATATTAAAAATTCGATGAGATATGAACGTTAAAAGGAAATAATTTTTCACGGCGCATGCACGAACGACAGAAATTTATAACTACAAAAATATTGTAGCCTGATTTATACTGCATCTTATAAAAAAAGTTCCAGTTGAATATCATGAAAAATGAAAAAGATATCAGCGATCTAGTGAGCTGTATTTCATTCATTCGCAGACAATACATAAATAGTGAGGGTCTGTCCACAAAGAGCTATTTTTAAATTAAAGGTTATTGCGTCGTCGTTCAAAACCAACGTTTCAGAGGGTTTCCGGATACTTTTGGAAACCTACGTATAAGGTCTTTTTGGCCGAACAGACGAAATGTGACGACAATGCCGAATATAAATTTTCAAACTGTATACAATTTAACATTGAAAAAAAATGATCGATTGTCACCACACTATTTGTGGACAACCCCTCACTATTTATGTATTGTCTGCGAATGAATGAAATACAGCTCACTAGATCGCTGATATCTTTTTCATTTTTCATGATATTCAACTGGAACTTTTTCTATAAGATACAGTATAAATCAGGCTACAATATTTTTGTAGTTATAAATTTCCGTCGTTCGCGCATGCGCTGTGAAAAATTATTTCCTTTTAACGTTCATATCTCATCGAATTTTTAATATTTTTATTTACCGTTTTAGTATGTTCTTTCTCTTGTATTTTGTCATCTTTCCTGAAGTTGTGATAAGGTTTGATCAAAAACTCTGCGTGTTATGAGCAAAAACCCTTCAAATAAAATTGCCGTTTTTTCAAAAGTGTTTCATATCTTCAGAAGTAAGAGTGGTACGTTCATAAAAATTTGTACAGTAATTATACATAGTATGCTAATTAATTACTGAAATTGATAGCTTATTCCGAGTTATTTTCGAAGAGTTATGGTCAAAAAGCGGTTTTACTTTCAACCCCCTTCTTGTCGTCCCCCAAATGCAAGGGTAATTTAATTTCAACTTGGAAATGTTCGGTGAAGTCTATATTTTGTATGACTAAAATTAAAGAACAATTGATCACTTATTTCTCGAGCTATATGTAAAAATGTGAATTTTTGAAAGTGTCCGGATACTTTTGGCCACCTAGTGTACTTAAAGGTAAGCATTAACTGGCTACCGATAGAGTCATCACAATTAGTAAAACGTGGGCTCACAACATGTCGTACAGTAAAATATTCAACAATATCAATGCAAAACAATTTATTAAGTACTAGGTGACCCGTGCGGAATTCTGCAAAAAAAAAAAAAAAATTGCAAATCTTGTACGTTTGCACGACATCGCCATCAACTGCCGTCGTTTTGACAACTTTTCAAAGAGATCAAAGACACGTTCACTTTTACAACTATTACAAAAGGGATACCCTATATTAAAATCAAATACCCAAGGCTACTACTAAACTAAATACTAACGTTATCGCAAAACTACCATAGTATTTTGAAACAATAAAAGTTACAATTAAGGTTTACCGAGCTAAGCCTTGGCTTGAAATGTCGCATTTAAAATTGATTTGAACAACAATGGTACAGTCGACGCTCGATATAACGACCGTCTCCGTCTTACAGAAAACGGTCTTTATAACGAGTGGTCGCTATAAGAGGTAGAACATAGAGTATATTAGGATACAGTAGGGGGTTTTCTCACCGGTCGTTATATGGAGATGGTCTTTATAACGTGTGGTCGTTATAACGAGCGTCGACTGTATAACGATTTTAACAGTTGAGCAAAAAATTTAACTTTTTCAAACTTCAATCGCTTATAAGTCGCTTAAACGTGGATTTTCGAGATTTTCGTTACGCGGCGCTAGCGGAGAAACGTTCTAAAGAACGCATTTTTTTTAATCTTTCGAATGAAATCAAAATGGAGACGATACGACAATTATTTCGCTAGATAGAGTCAATTTTGTGTCCAAAAATTGAAGTTCGAATAAAAAACGAACCGACACTTTTTAGAGGGTGGGTCTAATTTTCGTCAATAGCCCGCGGGATAAGCTTCAAAATCATAAATTTTCTTGCAATTCGATAAAGAAATGAGCGAGTTTCGACCAGGTATAGAATTCGGCTTAGAGAAATAATGTATGGAGATTTGTTTCAATTGCTTATTTTTGTAAATTTTATCACAACCTCGGTATCTCGAAACCTCCGTATCTCGAATTTTTCTTCTGTCATGTGAAATTTGAGATAATCAGGTTTGACTGTATTTCCCTTTTCCTAATACAAAACTACAGACCAAATAACTAAGTGAAGTTGCTTCCAAACTATTGTCAAAAAATCTATCAAATAAGACTAATCGAACGTATCATAGTTAAAATACAAAAAGAAAATTGCGAATCAGGATGACTACCGGTATTAAAATGTCTTAGGTAGGAATTCAAGTAAAACAGGCGATCGCAAATTACAATCGCTACTGGAAATGAATTACATTAGAACGTTTCTTGATAAAAACATCGTGACGTCAGCGTGACGTTTGCCTATGAAAAACGAGCTAGAAAAAACGTCACAGCCTACTTGGCGAATAAGAGGAGATCGCTGAGTGCTTGTAAGCTCTTCATTGGCTACCACCCGTAGTGGACGTCATGCATCAAGTTTAAGTTGATCGATAATATAATTCACTTCCAGTAGGCGATTTGCAATTCTCAAAGCGATCGCAGTGCTGTTTCACATTGAATCCCTGCCTTAAGCAGTTTCTAACCACTTTTTACTCCACAAAATTAGTCGAATAAAGTTTAAAAAATGGAAAAAAAACCTTGTACGACACAAAATACTCGGCACTTTTGTTCTTGATTTATTACGGAGCGTAAAGACATTATTGGTTAGTTTCGTTACATGTATTGGTGTTTTTCTGAGAGGAATTCCAAAAATTCATTATTTAAGAAAATTCAAATTATCTTCTTAAACACCAAAAGAAAATACCATGTAACGTCTTACGCTCTCTTGATGGAATTATTTTCTGACCTTTCGGAGCTTGTTTCTTTAACTTTAATCCATCACTTCATTTGAAAAATTTTCTGCTACCTTTAGTAAGAGCTCCGAAGAAATTTTACTTTGTTCAAATTATAAAAAGTGAGACTTGCTCCGAAATAAGGAAATCTGATTAAATATTTTAGCGTATATTAGCGAGAAAAATCAATGAATTACAAGTAGCTGCTGCGAGGTGCAACGTTAAATTTTCCATTTAGTGTAATTAAAAGAAGCGATCTAAGTTTTTAAAAATGAATTTCGGAACTTTTAAATTGATGTTTATAATTTTTTCGTTATAACGTCATCACTATCGCATTAATAATTATACAATGTTGCCTTTTTTTTGCTTTTGGGTTATTAATATTATTTTGTAATTGGTTCTGAAAAAAACATGATAAAATGAGTCTCCTCTTCTGTTTAACATTTCTTCGCGAGACCTCCGTTAAATCTGCGCTCACGCCAAGTCTCCTCTGACTTGCTCGAAATAGGGGGGAAATGCAACGAAGAAGTAGCAAGCGAACAAAACTGAAGGCATCGGGAAGTGCGCATCCTAAACCTATCTCCCCTTTTTCAAATGGAAGCGTTCGTGGTAGCCAGGAGCACAATACGCAAACAGACAGTAGTAAAAAATTTGCTTTACAGAGAAAAATATTAAAAAAAAAAAATGCTGAAATTTCAGTGATACGTGAATTTTTAGGATTTTCTTTATTTAAAGACAAAAAGAAAACATTATATTTCGAATCAATAAGCATGTTTCAATAAAAATTCTTCAAATTGATGGTAAGGAACTATTATAGGAAATATAGGGTGAGTTCTGGTAAGTGCGTACCCTTTTTTTCAAAGTTCATGTTCTCAAGGATGCTGCTCTGTTGAAAAATCTCGTACACTCACATTTTTTTTTTAGTTTTCTTTCCAGATCCTTTACTAAGATTTTCAAGCATATAATATGTTAAATAAACCCCAAGCATAGGTTTTGTGACCTGGTTTATGACACCTATTCTAAGGTACGCACTTTCCCTACCTAGCGGGGTAAGTGCGTCCACCTTAAATTATGTGAATATGAGCAGGAAACAACTTCTGGCACACATTAAATATGTTAGGTAATTGCCTTGGGATAATTCCTAATACTAGAGATCAGCACTTGCTTGCATGGATGAAACGCAATCAGTGATATCCCACGTGTCTTATGAACAACTGTGATTTGAAGATTGAGAGAGTTGTGTCTGTGATTCTTCCTTTGTCCTTTTAATAAGACCAAGTGAGCAAATGTCAGTTTTTTTTATTTAGTAATAATCACTTATAGTCTACATAGTTTATTTTGGTTTAATACATTAATCAGTCTGTGTTTAAGCCAGGGTTCGCACTTACCCCTTCTTAAATGTAAGATGAGACATGTGCGTCCAATAGCGTTGTTGTAAGTGCGTACCCCTGTCAATTTTCTTTAATTCTATTTGTATGGTCGATCGTTAGGTGACCTGAGTGAACAATTCGTTTTTTTTTCTTTTTGAATAAATACGGTTTTAAAATATTTTTCTTATTAGAATCAGCAGCAGTAAGAAAAAACACAAAATAAAGAGCAAAAAAAAAAGAAAATAATTGATTATGATACGATACTTTTTTTTTTCTTGTACATTGAAATAGTTTTTCACAAGGTGTTCTTAATTTTCTTAAATATAATTTATTCATTACTCCACCTTCGTTTTTTGAATCAGTTGGTTCCTTATTTAGTGTTTCACTTAATTTCATTGCTTCATTTGTCATTCTGGTTTAAATTAAGTATAGCTTATGATCGCTATTTTCAACAAAAAATTTACTAACTGATATCTAAAAGCCAATATATTTCAGAGGTAATGAATAAAATTGAAATCTTATGCTGCATTCAATGTAAATATAAATACTTGATGGAAATGACGTCGGATTTATAATCGGCTAATAAAAGAGTTATAAGCAAAATTAAAGGTGAATTACGAGAGTCGGATTTTCCACGTAATGGTACACACTTGCCTCATCATAATGGTACGCACTTGCTGCGCATAATAGTACGCATATGCCTCATGATAGTGGTACGCACTTGCCCCATCATAATGGTACGCACTTACCCCCACCTTACTTTAAAGGAAGGGAAAGTGCGTACCGTCATATAAAAAAATTTTAGTTAGAGTATTTGATCAAAATACCCCATGTATGTTATAAGTAGATATTACTCAAAAGAAACAACTTGCATTTCTTGACTTCAATTGCTTGGTATGACTACAAGAGAAACTGAAACAAAACCTTCTCAATCTTTACTTTAGAGTTTTTTTGAAGACATTTAAGTTGTCTCTGATTGTGTTTCGTCTATTGAACCCAGGCCTGAATTCTACCTATTGAAATTATCATTAGACAGTTATCTAACATAGTCGATGTGTTGCAGAAGCCATTTCAGGACAGCGTTCATATAATTCCCAGTGGACGCACTTACCCCGTGGACGCACTTACCAGAACTCACCCTACTAGGAAAAAATATAAAATTATTTAATTTAAGTCATGGAGTCTTACGTACAGATACTTCAATGGTCCCCTTTTATAACATGATTATACAACATTAATATATAATTCTATATTGTACTCCTAATATATTCTCTAAGTTAAAACTAAACAAATACAAATATCCGAAAAATAGAGCCATCTTGGAAAGAGATGAAAAATGCGTTAATAAACTATACTTCTCTTCTCCACTTAAAATGAGGAACATAAAATACCTAATAGAGCAAAATATTCCAGTGTTATGAATGTGAGCGTTTTTGGAATCCTAAGAATTTCATTAGTTTCTGGAAGGCATGTGTTGCCATAACGATAAGAAAAATAAGATGCAAAGCAGTTTGTGCTGCAATGGAATAAGTTTTAATGACCTTTTGATTTTAGGTATCTTCGTCTAGCCATTTCACTCCGCAAAATACATTTCTTGCAGACGATTCTTTTTTTCAGTACTTCTGAAGTGAAGTGAATAAATTTCTTTAAATAGCATTGGGACTTGTTTTTGAAAATATTTTTGCCTTTTGTAAAGGAGTGCTAATTTTATTCTTCAAAAATATTTTGCCAATTTATTTGTGTCTTGAAAATAAATTAAAGAGGTAATTTCTGAAGTGCTTTATAAGTTTGATTTTATTCCATTTATATACTTATTTTGTCTCTTAACCGTGGGGAAAAAGTGCGCTTTTTAAAGCATTTTATTGATGGTTTTTGCTTTTTTAACTGAAAAAAATAGGGGAGAGTTGAGAGGTGTGTTTGAGGTTCAATTTAGGAAGCGCGTGGTTCAATATAGGCGTATATACTCCTAAATTGGACTTTTGCAACTTTTTCAAAGATAATTAAAAAAAAAAAAAACGTCATATTTACAGAAAATTAAAGTACATAAGGCGGTGCATGATTAAATTTAGCTCATGAAAGCCTATTTTTTTATTTTTGTTTTGCTTCACATTTAGCGTTACAGGCCTCTTGTTCTTAGGGGGTCCGATATAGACGGTCTTCGCCTATGACCAGCTGTAGTAGTAAATAAATTAATCGCCTCTTTTTTGAAGTCGGTTAATTAATATATTGTGTTTAACTACAAATTCTTTTTCGCTTTTATTAAGATTCTTATATCTTAATAACATGGAAAAAATTTAATTCATATTTTTTGTCTCCGATAATTAAAAAAAAAGAAAATGAACACAAGAGATGTATCTGTCCCATGGTCGTCAAAGGATTAAATATTTTACTTGCTTTACTAATACAGCCAAACTTGTCTATCTCGAATTTCACGGGGCAGAAGAAAAATTCAAGATACAGAGCTTTTGAGATACACAGGTTGTGATAATATTTACAAAAATAAACAATTGGAACAAAGTTAAATACTTAATACATTGTTTTACATTGATACTGTTGAATATTTTACTGTACGACATGTTGTGAGTCCACGTTTTACTAGTTGTGATGACTATATCGGTAGCAAGTTAATGCATACCTTTAAGTGCGAACATAGTCTTTGAATGATTGTGCAGAAGATGATTTTTGTCTCCAAGTTATACCATTGATAAAGGTGGCTGGAGGTGACATTCAAAAATGAGGGTCCTCAAAATTCGAGGTATAGAGGTTTTCGGGAAAAATCATTCGAGATAAACACGAGAACAAACATTAAATTTATGCTGTAAAAG
>JAXGGA010019862.1:0-19269 GCA_038373865.1 Uloborus plumipes
CTAATTTCTCGACTTATTCGTAATATTTAGTTTGTTTCTGAAATACATTTTTTCAATATGCAATAAATTTTGAAAAAAACCCACTTTACCGACATTGATTTTAGATAGATAAAATGCATAGAATCACCCCTGTAGATAGTTCTTAATCCTCTAAATGTGAACACACGCCCACTCATTATTAAACTTTGAAGACCAGCCCAAGTATTCCCTGACTTGCTGCCAAGAGAGTTAAGCAAAGCTACGCTATGTATGTATCAAAATGTAAAACTTGTTTTATGGATTTTTAGAGTGTTTGCTGTATCTTTTAACAAATATTTGAATTTATTTCAGGATTCATCTCAAGGCAACTCGATTTACCAAATAGAATTAGTAAAATTCATGAAAAAGACATATCCACAAGTTCAAGTCATTGGAGGAAATGGTAAGTATTTTTTCCATAATTTAACTATTTGCGGACAGGAAAAAGAAATGCTGTATATATCTATAATGTTGTAATACCTGTATAGTGTAATCTTTTTGTATCCATAGCTCTGCTCTGGAGGCAAAAAGATTGCACATATTACATGCTGTAAAAATGAATTAGGCAAGGTTTGTATTGAATTTTTTTTTTTTTTTTCCGGAATTAGTTTTTATTGTAGAGGTACATATAATGGATCATCAAAAACAATACCAGCCTACAACGGAAATCTAATTTTATGTGTTGGATAAATAGGTATAGAAAATTGTTCTTATTATTATTAGGGGATTTGTTTTTTTTTTTTTTTTTTTTTTTATAAAGAACTCTTTCAAATGTTCCTCAAGCAGCAGTCTCCCACTCAGAATTTTCCAGGAATGAAACAAATTTCAAAGAGAATCTGCATTTTTGCACCCATATCTGCATGTAAGTCAACAGATTGATGGAAAGACATTTAATTTTGATTTATGGTAAAACATTTGTGGGAAACATTAATTTAATGTATTTTTAGAAATTTAAAGTTCTTTTAGCATAGTTTTCAATGCTCTAATTATCCCTCCAACCTCTTTTTTTTTTCAATTTGTGCATTTAATATTTTATTTAACTTTCTTACATTATTGCATTATGTTTCGGAAATTATCTTTTACTTTATTGAGTATTTTGAAATACTGTTCTAATGTGTAACTGGACTGCTCTAGTCAGGAGTGATTGTGTTCCAGTATTTTACCGGATTTCCGGTATTTTCATGATCCATTGTGGTATTTTCATGTTTGAAAATACCAGAAATGAAATATTTTTAACTCTGCTTTTGTCTTCCCACCTTCGGTATTTTTTTTATTTTTCGAATTTTCGGTGATTTTCCGATAATTACTAATAATATTCATCGAACAAAAATGTTAAGATGCCATTCTATTTTTTTTGACTAAACACTATTTGAAAGTATTCTAATGTATGAAATGTGTCTTGTTTGTTTATGAAAGGCAATTTATTATTAAATATTTATAATTATAAAATTGGGTGTGCTTAAATAATAGGGGCCTTGGTTTTTTGAAAAAAGCCCCACACACACATTTTCTCTTCTAAACTTTCTTGTATTTTTTCATGAACTCACAGTCACACCTGTCTAGTTCTTTATTGAATTTTATTCTCAATAGAATAATTCAATTAATTCATAAGTTAAAAAAATGATTTATTTTGTTTTCTCAGTTGTGACAACGAGCCAAGCCAAAAACCTCATAGAAGCTGGTGTGGATGGTTTGAGAGTTGGCATGGGAAGTGGTTCTATATGTATCACGCAAGAAGGTAATAACTTTAGATATCATTTGCGTTCATGTTTATAATGCGTATAAATACGTACTGCACCTCTTCAGACCTGCAGATTTGAAGTTTCAGTATATGGTCTATAAATTCATCTGTATTTGAAACAACTTTTAAGTTGACTTCTTAATTCTATAAATATTTTACCTGCATAAAGAACAAAATTTATACTCTATTAAATGAAATAATTAAATTATACTTTAAAAAAATTAAAAAATACTCTTTTTGAGTTAATCAAACTAACATGCACTTATAATGCATCAATATGTAATATAGTTTAGCCTTTGGTATTAAATATATTACTTTTATATTTGGGTCATTCCGACGAAAATGGTACAAACCATGTCTTAAACTCTTTACTTAAGATTATCAATTCAAATAATTTCCACCAACTAATCATTTTTTTTTTTTATTGAGTTTCCATTTATTTGTGCATAATGAAGTGTAAATGGCTAGTACATGACTCATTTATGAAAGGATTTTAAATTTTTTGATCACTTTGGTTAACAGAGTGGACATGTAACAGAGTGGACAAATAAGCCTTTAAAAATATCTGTATAATCACAAAGAAAAGTTAGAATCACAGAACAAGCATAAAGTGGAATAAACAGCCTAAAATTGGAAGTCTGTCTGCAATTTCAAGAAAAAAATCTATTTTTTTCATCATGAAATCTGCTCTAACAGAGTGGACATCCAACAGTTCAAATTAACTATCATAAGAAAAGAATGAGGCTCACCCTGGTTGTTGACTACGTAATTCAATGTAGCAAGCTAATCACGGCAGTTATACTACCTGTATTTTTAAAAATATATAGCAGATTGAATGCAATTGTTCATTTTATTTCCAAAAGGCATATAACAGAGTGGACAACTCAAAACATAAAAAATCTAGGGACATGGATAAATAATAGTGTTTTTTGGGGAAATTTTTTTTCCATTTGCTTAATAATCTGCGGAAATGGTGTCAGAAGAATCTTTTGTGCAGTGCAGTGTCATTTATTTTGTTGTTACATTTCAGTTTAATTTTTAGTCACATTTAAAATTCTAGCAATTTGAAGCTGGGAAACGTCATTTTCTCCTTCTTCTGACAGAGATATTTTTTTTTTGTCATTTCTAAAGGGATTATACCCAATCAATTTGTACTTGATGGCACAAAATTAAATGGAGAACCAATAAAAAATACACTTAATGGGTGGTAGTTATTAGAATTGATTTTAAAAAATTCTAAAGTCTCGGACATGATTTGTACCATTTTCGTCGGAATGACCCATTTGCAAAGAACGTGAATTTTATCTTTTATTCTGCGTTACGTACAAACAACTGAAACACTCACAATACATCAACGCTGTTCTATTTGTTTTTAATAATTTAAGTGCAAATAACATTAAAAATTGCATGACTGCTCAGTTAAGGCTGTGATTGATGTTACATTGTTTTAAGGAGTTGATTTTTAGTTATTTCCTTTTATTTTAAGGCATACTTAAAAATTATATTTGTTTGCAGTTTTACGCCACTGCTAGAAATTTTCAACATTTATGTGAGTAAGTTTCTAAGTTTTTGTTTTGGCATCAGTTAATTAAATCATGTTTCTATTTCAGCCTACTTTGCTGTTGATTAAAAACATGAAAGAAGGCTGGATTTTTTTTCAAAAACTGTGTAGAAATAAATAAAAAGTTAGGAAATAGAACTCAATTAAGAAAAATTTGAAAGTGGTATTATGAGATTAGGAACAATTCTTGAGTGTTTGTCTGCCACTAACCATTCAAATAATTTTTTAAGGAATGAAGGAATTGTCTGTTAAGGGGAAAAAAAAACTCTTTTGCTTAGCAAAGACACCTCATACCATTATTTTTGTACCAAAGCCTATTTCACATAGTGATTTAACGTTTGCATTAAACTTAACAGTTGGAATGCACTGAAATACAATGCCAAACAATTTGGGCAAAAAATAAATAGCTTTTCTTTTGATTGTTTTATTTTTATTGTTTTAACTTTAAAAGGTATACAGCCAAGTGATAATGATCTGAACCTATCAGGGCCTTTCTCTTCATATTAAGCATAAGTTTGGATAATTGGAAAGCCTATTTCACAAATGCTTCTGAATTCTGACTATATTTAAAGAATTATGTTCTTACAATGTAGCAAATGTATATATCAATCCAAGGGCGGTTCCAGCTTCTGGCTAAGGAGGGGGTCATTTTCGGAAGGGGGGGGGGTCAAAGTGCAATTTTCGGACAAAAATGGGAGGTTTTGAACATTTTTTCGTAATATAAGTACCAAAAATGCAATTTTTTGCTATATTTTGTCGGTTAAGGGGGGGGGGGGTCATGACCCCCATGACCCCCCCTCTGGATCCGCGCCTGTATCAATCAAATTTAGTAGTCAATAGGTAAACTTAAAAGATGTGTATAATTTTCTTTGTAAAAGTTTAGACTTAAGACTTTGATGTTAGGCAGGTTTGCAAAAGCTGCAAAAATTTCCTTCCTGATATTGGGTTATCAAAAAAGTTCTTTGGTTCTTGAGATTTTGTTTGAAATTCTTTAGTTTTGGGTTTTATTAATAGACATTGGTGATGAAAGATACATTTATTAAATATTTTAACTTACTAATGAAGATTTTTTGGCTTGACTATCTAGAAGGTTCCATGCACATGCCATGTGCTTGTATAGTGAGAACAAATCTGCCGTGCTAAGCGCAAAAGTCGTATCTGCAGACGACTTCAAAAGGAGAAATTGCCGTTTAAAGTCTTGCTTCTCCATGTATTTGATTCAGATGAAACTTTTTCAAATAATTTTTTTTAATATTTCCCATGGCCAAATGACCAAAAAATTGGTATTTAGGTGAAATATGTGACAAAGAATCACGTGGTGACCGTAACTCAATTTTGACAAAAAGTGCAGATACGACTTTTGCGCTTAGCAGGGCAGAAATGGAAAAAATGAAAACTAGTGTTTCTTTAGCTATTTTAAGCTTTCATTTATTTTAAGTGTATATAATTCCTTTGGGATTAGCTTTAAAGTACAGCTAAAATTGCTCCATATTTTAATTTCCTATTTAATCTGCATACTTTCTCTTAAGTAGTAGTAGCACCAGCTAACATTTATTTTTGCTAATTTTTAATTCATTTTTAGTTGCTTATTTATTCAGACCAATTGCGTAAAAGTAGTATTCTAGTTTGTGTGTACTTTTTGTGTAAATTTTTATGAATTCTCTTCTTAGTCTGCTAAAGAATCGGCTTTTTTTTCCGACTATGAAGTCGAGTTTGAGCAGGGAGGTCGTTTCAAGTTTTTCCGGGGGGGGGGGACATCAAAAACCACGCCCACTTTCTGTAAATACATTGATTTCTCAAAGCCAGGGGGGCACCTGACCCCCCCCCCTAAATGGCTGGCCAGAGTTTGAGTGAAAATTTTGTACCTTTCATTTGAAAAAATAAGCAAAACAGTAAAAAAAAAAAAAAGCAAAGCGCTCTAACTACTTCTACTTTAGCTAGTGTAATTTCTCTCTCATGTCATTTACATTCTCTCTTGATTTCCTTTTTTTTCAGCAGACTGTATATACTTAGCTTTTAAGAATGTTTTTCTCCTAGAATGTCTTAGAGATCAATTTTTGTATTTTTCATCCATGTGTTGTTGCCACCAGCAAATGGCTAAGACGGAATTCGCGAAGAATCACATGTCTTACATCCTATTGTAGCATAACATTCTTAACCCATTAATGCCTGACATTTTGTTTTCCAAAGATATTTTGTATACTGGTTACAAATAGTGTTTATTGGACAGGAAAAATAATAAAAAAAATATTATGTAAAAAAAATTTTATTAAGGGAAGAAAAATCATCCCTTAACAGGGGTCAATCTAGAGAGAAATTAGGTCCGTTAAAGGACCCTTCACAAAATTCAGGCACTCAAAAAAGGACCCTTCACAAAATTCAGGCACTCAAAAAAGGACCCTTCACAAAATTCAGAAACTCAAAAAGGGATTCTTCACAGAATTCAGTCACTCAAAAATGGAACTTTCACAAAAATCCCACACTCAGAACTGACTCTTCACAAGTTCCCAATCGTTCCAAGTTTATGGAACGATTGGGAATATTTTTTGCCGTAACTATTTTTCACAAAATTAGAAATTAATTTTCACAAAATTCTGAACTATTTTTCATAAAATTCCAAAAACAGGACCTTGGTAAAATATCCTGGATTGACCCCTTTAGTTACGAAAGTTACGAAAGACCCCAGAGGGTACATACTTTTTTTACTAAAAATTTTTTCTGCCTACAATATAATATTTAAATAGAAATTTTACAAGAAGAAATAAAATCAGCAATTAACATGAACTGGGAAGCTGGGAATAACTTTGAAAACTTAGCTTTTTTTCTTGAGATTGTGAACGATGTCATTCTTGATAAAGATCATATTAAAACTGCTACAGAACACACTTTACAATGGTTATGTGCTGCAATCTGTTTATAATGAATTGAAACAATACCAAGGTACTACTTGAACACTATTATTTGGTTGAAATGTTCATTTTGGTGAAATTCAGACCTTTTTTTGACCGTCCCTAAAAAGGGACGCTAGGCATTAATGGGTTAAATGTTAGCAGTGAGCCAAATCTCAATTATATGGTAGGGGAACAGTCCCACAACTCGCTGTAAGGGTGTCAGCTAGTTTATCACTACTGATCAGTCGCAATGATCTGTTGGAAGTTTCGTCCTTTATCATTGTTGAGGTGTCCTTCATCGTTTGTAACCAATAATTATGGAACAGCTCAATAGAAATGTAGGGGCGGCAGCTTACTGCTTATCATAGCAGTGGTTTTTGAAAACTGAACTTTCACTGGAAAAACTTGTGTGCCATGAGGTTTTGAAAAATGCTTAACCCATTTATGCCCAAGTTTTTTTTAACAATTTTTTTTCAATTTTTATCTGCTTAAAACTCTTACTTGGAAAGGTTTACATACATTTCAGGCTTAAAATAGCTCGCCGTTGCCATATTTATCAAGTTATTTAACGTCCTGTTTAGGGGATATTTTGCAGATATGTGAGCAAAATACGACCTCACTTGACTTTACTTGTGCAAAGTAACATCACAGAAGGCATCTGTGATCCATTTTAAGCAAATCATTTTAAAATAGTTTGATTTTATGAAAAATAAGTTCGCAAAAAAAAACTTACTTTCTGTGGCTACCCATGCTGGATCGTTGCTTGACTGATTTGTCTGAAAAAAGCTGTCAATAAATAAACTCTGATGTTCAAAGAGTGGCTCTAACTGGGTTTTCTCAAGAAGGACAATTTAACTTGTGAAAAACAGCTTTAGTAAAATAATATACCCATCACAGGTTTTTGTATGTAGTAACCAACAAGTGTCCCGTTTTTAGGCTACTGGGCATAAATGGGTTAAGGCAGGAATTAGTTTTTGCATTCAGTTGAAAAATAAAACTAATCTACCATTTTATAACTGGGTATTTTTTTTTGTTTTCTTGTTTTAACTCATTGCTGTAAATTGTAATATTAGCTTAAAAATTAATTTCTTTTTGCAGTTATGGCATGCGGTAGGCCTCAGGGAACTGCTGTGTACAGGGTAGCGCAGTACGCTAGGCATTTCGGTGTTCCTATTATCGCTGATGGAGGAATTAAAAGCATTGGACATATTATCAAAGCGTTGTCTTTGGGAGCTTCTACTGGTGAGTAAATTTTTTAATCATGTTTTTGATACGTTAATTCATCACCTTTTTTAATTAATTTAATGAATTTTTAATTTGAAAATTAATTTTTAAACACAAAGTATTACTGTTTTGAAAGACTTTCAAAGCTTTTTTTAAAGCATGTAATGTATGGTACTTGTGATTCATTCATAGAAACTATAAAATAATTTCTTGATACAAAAATTATGGTTGGTAATGCATTTTTCATTTGACCAGTACTTTTCCATTATACCCGCGCAAATCCTGCCAAGCTGACTCTTTGGCGATCTCTGTTTCAGGAAAATGAAAAAAGGTTACAACCAGCTGTCATCCCTGTGATATAGGCTGCCTCATTATTCATGACCATGTTGGCGATTTTATCGCTTGCGCTGGTAAAATGGAATGGTACCTTT
The DNA here is from genome assembly GCA_038373865.1 of Uloborus plumipes. Classification (NCBI taxonomy): domain Eukaryota; kingdom Metazoa; phylum Arthropoda; class Arachnida; order Araneae; family Uloboridae; genus Uloborus; species Uloborus plumipes. The sequence goes on from JAXGGA010019862.1 coordinate 7,867, forward strand.
ATTGTAGAAAGCTAAACTTAAGCAGAAATTTATTTACAAGATATTATTTTTGGTTACTTATGAGTAATCATGGCTTTAAAGTTTTAAGATTTCAATGATTTATTTATTATTTGGCAACAACGTGTTAAAATTGTTGCGAGGCAGCAAAATATGTTTTGTGTTTTCAAAAAAAGAGTTAATTTAGTTAAAATTATTCTTGAATAAAGACGACGAATTCATCATACGTTGTTTTATTTCTTTAAAAGGTCTGAAACAAATACGAAAATATTAAATTATTTAACTTGTCATAACCTTCATGGTAAATTAATCATCCTTCATGGGACAAATCAAGTGAAACTTAATGGAGCTGCCTAGATGAAAGAAAATTTTGAAATTCTCATAATTACAAACTAATGTACGGATTTTATGAAATGATAAATACATTTTTAATTACTTATTATTTATGTTTTCCAGTCATGATGGGATCTTTAGTTGCGGGTACAACTGAATCTCCCGGAGATTACTTTTATTCCGACGGAGTACGTCTGAAGAAATTCCGTGGCATGGGATCCCTAGACGCCATGGACTCGAAGCAGGGTCAAGGCAGTCGGGACAGATACTTCACTGGGTAATATGTTTTTTCCTTAAAATTTAAATTAAAAAAATTACCTTAGGTATATTTCCTTTAAAACATAAGTTGGTAGAACATTGGTGTACTTTCGTAATGTTTGGTTTTGTGTTTCGATTTTCAAATCAAAAGATCAAATAACTGAAATGCAATGAACACTTATTGCTTTAAAATGACCCATGCTTAGATTACAAGATCGCATCTTTTGTATAGTGCAATTTAGCAATAATAATTCTTGGTTGTCAGATGAAATTTCTTCGGCATCTTACCAAAGTCTGGCACTAATAAAAAAAAATCTTTAAAATATTTGATTTGTCTTTTTTTTTGTTTCTTATGATTGTTTTTAAATTTTGTTCTTATCTTATCAAGTTTTTCCCCATTATTACACCATTATCTGAAGACCTGTAAATGGTGCCAACATTGAAAACTGAAAATGGCGTCTATGGGGGGGGGGGGGCTCTCTCGGGCGCATCATAACATCTAAATTATTTACAGTACATTCCTAAAAATTCAAGGTAATTGGAGCTCACACTACCTCGGTTTATCTGGTAAATTCTTTTATCAGTAGTAACTTAACATTTTTATTTTGGGCGCCATAAATACGTAAGACAATGGTAAATTTCAAGTTGTTTCACGTATATCAAATTATTATTTCCAAAGCATATTTCAATATATCTAGTGATCAAAGAATTTATTGTGGCACTTGGCAAGTATTATTAACACTAACCTCAGGATACATTTTTTTGTTACTTTATTATGTGTAGAAAAGAAAATGTTACAACAGTGAAATATTTATATTCTCTGGATTTTAATGTAAATCATCTTTTTAGCTATTAGATTCCCACAAATTTCACTAAAGCATTTCAAATTAACCGGAACCTCGAACTCCCGAGACTGTACTGTATTATTAATACGCTTTTTTTAGTTTCACTTGTGGGTTTGTCAGTATAAAATTCATGTTCTTTACAAATATAAAAGTAATATATTTAACACTATTATTAATGCTAAAGGCTGAACTATATTATTACACGTTGACTTGTTATAAAAGTTTCAGTTGTTTGTATGTAACTCTGAATAAAAGATAAAATTCACGTTCTTTGCAAATATAAAAGAAATATATTTAATGCTATTGATAATACTAAAGGCTAAACTATATTATATAAACTATATTACTTATATTACATGTTGATGTATTTATTATCAGTGCATCGAAAAGCGCATTTTTTAGTTTTTTAAAACTAATTTAAAGATAATTAATTATATTATTTGCTTGTGACTTTTTTAAGTACTCTCTTGCCTTGAAATCATTCTAATGTTCTTGTTTTTCTCGTTTAGGGACCAAGACAAAGTGAAAGTAGCCCAGGGTGTTTCTGGTACGATACCTGACAAAGGATCCATACACAGATTTGTTCCCTATCTCATTGCCGGGATAAAATATGGCTGCCAAGACATTGGAGCAAGGAGCGCTCAAATACTAAGGTAATTAATTTACTGTTATATTGGACATTTGTGAAAGCGATTTGAACTTCTTATAGTCCAAGAGCTAGCAACGTTGGAAAAGCAAAAATTTTAAGACGTCTGGCTCTTTAATATATCTTTCCGTATGCTCTTCCGAGCAGTATATGCCGGGTATCTGGCAGCTGAGTGTGGTTGCAATTTTTACTGCGCATCACACTTGTACTGGAAAAAACGGTGATTTTTAAGTCATTTTTGGGAAATTCCACATCAAATCAATCATGGAAAAAGTTTTTGACCTCGCCATTTCCGATTCTTAACGAAAATTGGTGTGAAGGACGCGTATGACAAGATAAGTCATCCTGCCAAGTTTTAGATTTCAACTTCAAAAATTATACAAAATACAAAGCTGTTAAAAAACGAAAAAAAAACAAACAAGTTTTTACGTCTAACTTCTTTTCTAATCATCTATATCTATAAAAATGAGTGTATACTTGTATATATACTTGTTCTCTATACAAATCCACAGTTTGCGTCAGATTTTCATCAAACTTGACACAGAGGTTCCTTGATGCCCTAGAATTCTCATAGGCGGGGTCTTGAAATTTTAAAAAATCTGAAAAGCTCAAATTTAAATTTTTTGTCAAAAAATGACCCTTTTATAGGAATCCAGCCTATTTATATTGTAATCGAGATAGGCCTTTTAGCATTCAAATTGATGAAATTTAAGATTTTTATTTATGAGTATTTTCCAACAATGATTACGATTAAAGTAATGAATTTTCAATTTAAGGCTCACCTATTTCCTTTTAGCATTGAAATAAGTAAAAAACAATCATAATTTATGTGGACTTTATAAAAAGAACCACGGATTTGAATTTCAAATTTGCAATGCGACGACAGTTGCGTCTGTAATGGAGATAAGCCTTCAGAACGAGAAATAGATTTATTTCTGAGTTATAATAATTTTTACTTTGTAGGTGGGAACAATTAATAGAGAAAAGTTAATATTTTAAATTTGGTGGGTGAAATTGATGCAATTCCATGTGCATATAATTCATGCCAGTGGACGCCGCAAAGCACAGACAACGATTATCTTTAATTTTCTGTAAACGTTTAACTTTCTGTAATATTTTAGTGTTTTTCAAAGTTTGTACCTAAGAGACAGATTGATGCAAATTATTTTATACCCATATGAATAGAACTCTTTCAAATATTTTTTTTCCCTGAATGGCTATGTTGTATTAATAAGCACCCGAGAAACGCCGGGTATTAAGCTAGTAGTAGAATAAAAATTTAAAAACCATTGTGTGAAGGCGAGAGATAGAGCTTTTCATCGATATAGTACTTACGACAGATTTAATTTTCCAATTGACCAAAAAATTTTTTAAATCATTTTGTTAGAGGAGTCGAAGAGATCGTTACATCCCCCAAACATTTAAATTTAGCAGAGTGTTTGAGATGCTTAATTGATGACAAACTTTAAGTAACAAATAACATTTATTAAAGTAACCAACAACTGTAAATAATAAAATCAAAGATAATTACAAAAACAACTTATCACTTTCTGAGAAACTAAATCCTTTCGTTACCAGCCTGCATTATTCTACCCATATTATGCCTGTTCAAGGCTAAGTGTAATTGCTACCGGGGGAAACACGCCATCAGGCGAAAAGGACCGCGAGCCGAAAGCCTAAGGCCCCTCTCTTACTTGAGTCTAGCGATGAAATGAATAAAACCAGCCTCGATCTGAGTCCTGACATCGCTTATATATTCCCGATATTTGCATACACATCCTATCGGTAGCGATCCAGGCAGCCAATCACAAACGACACGTGCCATAGCAGCAAAAATGTGATGCGCAATAAAAAATGCATCCACGCTCGGCTGCCAGACACCCCACATGCTGCTTAGAACAGCACAGGGAAAGATATATGAAAGAGCCAGGCGTCTTAAAATTCACTCGGAAGCGTCGCTACTTGCTAGCTCTTGGACTACAAGAATAGTGGTTTGTATATTGATAAATCCTCCCACCCCTCCCATGCATCTCTTTTTTCTTGCACTAAATGAAGGTGGGCCCTGAACCATTTATACTCGGAACCAGGGCTGCGGAGTCGGAGTCGAAGAGTCGGAGTCGGACTGATTTTGGACCAAAGGAGTCGGAGTCGCTGAAAAACATGTCGACTCCGACCACCTCCGATTTGGATGAAATTTTATGGAGGTGAAAACATATCTTTGAAACTAACAGATACAAATTTTCAGCGTCCAATATCCAAATCCTAAGCATCTAGGATCATTAAAAAGGGCTTCAAATGACGGGTCTTTGCAGCAAAAGTGCAATGTGTTAAAATAAAGTCTGGCCATTTAACAAGAAAAGGATTAGTTTTGTACGGAGTCAAATGACAAGAGCGGCACTTGTCTGTTGCTCTGGAGAAAATGAACTTTTTGGGAGGTCACGGTGACCTCCGAGAATTGAGATGAATGTGGTGAAATTACCTGTGAGAATTCTTGAGAAAATTGAACTTTTTGAGAGGTCACAATGACCTCTCATGACCTCCGACTGGGATACCCCAGCTTGCTATCCCCCCCCCCCCCTAAAGTGAGTCCTGGCTACGACCATGAATAAAAATGAAACTTTTTAAAATGGACTTATTATTTCAACCTTTGTTTAGGGTTTTTCCCTCTTCATATTTGGGTAAAAAAATTCTCAAAAAAAAAGCAGGAGTCGGAGTCGAAAGTTTCAAAATCCCGGAGTCGGAGTCAACCATTTTTCCTCCGACTCCGCAGCCCTGCTCGGAACTGCTCACTAAAAGCTAATCAAACAGCCACTCTACTTTTTTTTTTTTTTTTTTTTTTTTAACTTTCCTCCTATTGCCATTTATTCGAAGCAGGGTTCGCCCCTGCCGGGCCCCGAAAAAACCACCCACTATGTCTGTACTTTGGGTTTTTTCAAAAGTTCTCGCATGTTGAAAACATTTATTTCAGAAGCAAACTAAATACCATGAATATTTTGATCCATACTAAGCCTAGAATAGTGTATTGATAATTTAGTTATAATATTTAGTAGTAATTATAATGTTTAGTTTTGCTCAGTACCCGGTTCAGAAATTGCCATCAGCCTTTCCTGACAGTTTATTAGGTATTAAAAATAAAACTGCACGTGAATTTCACTTTGTTTTTTTTTTTTAAATACTGAGAGGATCAAAAAAGGCAACAATTATTTCAATCTACAAATTTAATTCAGTATCAATTTAAAAAAATTCAATGTTACAATGCTTTTTCCAAATTTGTTAAAAAAAGTGTTTTAGGAGGTCACAGTGCAGAAAGTCTTCAGAGCTCCCCTGATTCTAAAAAACTTAAAAATAAGTGCACAATGTTCGAATAGAGAATGATATTAAAAGGATTCTTGAAAAAAAAACGGGTTTTTCATCAAAAACCCGAAAAAACCTGATCTTTTTCAAAAAAAAAAAAAGTGTTTCTTCAAACCCTGATTCAAAGTGGAAGATTTATACAGGATTAGAAAAGATTTCGACTTTTATCAATTAATCCAGTAACCATATACATCGCTGTATGCACCCAATCTTGTGGAGCTTATTTTTTGCCGAGTTGTTTGTGATGTTGATCGAATAAATAATCCAAGTTTGTTACCTCAAGCGCCAAACGCAACCTTGTCATAAATTATTTTAAAAAAAGCAAAATTTTCTCATTTACTGCAGTTTTTGGTGATTTTATCTCTAAACAACTAGTTTTTCAATAATATTTACGCAAGCAGTTTTAAAGTAGACAAAATTTTCTACAATATGAATCAAAAACCATCTTTTTAGACCCGATCGTTTTCAAGCTATAGCCTCTTAAAGTTTGTATTTTTTCCAAACCTCGGAATTGATTTAGAACGATAAAAAATTTCTTTAAAACAACAAGATGTTCCGAGGTCAACATCCTAAACAACTTAGCAAAAAATTAGAACTATCCGATTTGACGCACACTGCACCCCCTTTTAGGCGACAGAGTTACTTGACTAAATGGAAAATAAAAATTAAGCAGGAAGTGTAAAAGAATTTTTAAATCTCAAACAAGTTCAAAATTTCTTAAAGCAGGAATTCAAGTGAAACAGGCGAGCGCAAATTACAATCGCTACTGGAAATGAATTACATTAGAACGTTTCTTGATAAAAACTTCGTGACGTCAGCGTGACGTTTGCCTATGAAAAACGAGCTAGATAAAACGTCACAGCCTACTTGGCGAATAAGAGGAAATCGCTGAGTGCTTGTGAGCTGTTATTGGCTCCACCCGTAGTGACATCAGTGCCAAGTTAAGTTGATGATAATGTAATTCACTTCCAGTAGCGATTGCAATGGTGTTTCACTTGAATCCTTGCCTAAGTGAGAAGAACTAGAAAACTTAAGTTCTTAATAAGTTACACTCGGGAATTATAAAAATAGGAACACTAGTTAAGGATTACATGAAATGTTATGCAGGAAAGCTTTATATGTGGAATTTCTGATTTTATTTTATATTAGAATTTCTAAAGCACAACTGAAAATATTAATTAAAAAAAAAAACTTTTGCAAACTGATACCTGTATGTGCAGAAAATAACAACGTTACTATGCACAAATGAGCAGGGATACTGCAGACACGTGTTTCGGCGTTACAAGGAACTCCTTTATCAATGCAAAAAAGTTGTGAGCTTATGGATGCACAGACATCCGACAAAAGCAACGGAAACAGAAGCGAACAGCTTAAAAAGCAAACATAGCGGATTACATGAACACCAATAAAAAAATTCGAAGCCAAAAAAGATCCAATGGATACCAGTATGTTTTGATTGTTTTTAAAATTTAGCATTGAAGCTAGTATTTTACTGCACAGTGATCTATTTATACATCACCTCTTTCTGGACCCCTCACTGAAAACAATACTTCTTTATCATTTCTTATTCTTATTGGTTGGTTTCCTTACACATGTGGCTACACCCCTAAAATTTTTTTAAACTTTTCTTTTCCCGGTCAATCCAACAGGTAACGTCTAAAGTTTGTCATGCTACAGATTCATAGAAACATATATTCATTTTGGGTACAACGGAATTTTTTTAAAAAGTATATTATACTTTTCCTTAGCTGGTCTTAATTTTACAAAAACTTTAGTCTTAATTTACAAAATTTGTATCTTCAAAGCAAAGATTAGAGGAAAGATACCTGCTTTTTGACTACCAGAAACACATTTATCATTTCAACTGCAAACTGGTGTAAATGAATAAAACTTTATCTGTACTCTATTCATAGAGTATGAAATGTAATTGAAAAAGATTTTTCAAAAACTTTCAGTTTAAAAATTTGGGTGCTAACTGGTTCATTTAATATTTTGTACTTTTACAGGGAAATGATGTACGATGGCAGATTAAAATTTGAGAAAAGGACTGCTTCAGCCCAGGCTGAAGGCGGAGTTCACGGACTTCATTCGTAAGTTTCTTTTGCTGCTCTCTGTTTGAAATTAATTTTCTCGCTTGAAGTTCATTAATCTGTGCATGAATTTGGACCAAAATCCTTTCAAATACAGTCAAACCAGTCTATCTCTAATTTCACGGGACAGAAGAAAAATTCAATGTACAGAGGTTGCAATAAAATGTACAAAAATTAACAATTAGAACAAAATCAAATACTTAATAACTTGTTTTGCATTGATATTGCTAAATATTTTACTGTATGACATGTTGTGAGTCTATGTTTTACTAATTGTGATGACTCTATCGGTAGCAAGTTAATGCATACCTTTAAGTACGAACATAGTCTTTGAATGACTGTGCAAAAGATGATTTTTGTCTTCAAGTTATCTATATCAATAAAAATCAGTGTATGTTTGTTTGTATACTTGTTCTCTATACAAATCCACAGTTTGCGTCAGATTTTCATCAAACTTGACACAGAGGTTCTTTGATGCCCTAGAATTCTCATAGGCGGGGTCTTGAAATTTTAAAAAAACTAAAAAGTTCAAATTCAAGTTTTTTGTCAAAAAATGACTTTTTTTATAGGAATCTAGCCTATTATTAGGGCTATTTTTTAATCGACACGAGCCTTAAGGCTACAAATTGATAAAATTTATGGTATTTAAATATTAGCATTTTCCAACAAAGATTAAAATTAAAACAATGAATTTTCATTTCAAGGCTCACCTATTTCATTTTAGCATGAACTAAGTCAAAAACAATTATAATTCATGTTCTCATTTGGCACAAAATATGTATGATACAGAATTTTTTTTTCTTATCCTCCTATCAGAGGAATTATGCAAAAACATGGATTAAAAGCCTTATACATGTTTCGCTTTTAGCTGGTGCTATTTTTCTGTGAAGTTTCCATGATAATAAAGTTCTTTTGTGAGTTTGTACCTAGAACTTTTTGTACAAGCATTTATATTTATATACCCAAACCTAGAGCCGCTATATAGACAGGCCGACGCATCAAGATTAAGTTTCACCACTTTGGATCCAATTCCTTAACTTTTACTTTCAATTTTCATTGTTGTGGAGTAGGGTTACCGGAAAAAAGTTTTGGCACATTGCTAAGCTTTGCCAAATCCACGTGCCGCTAATAATTGCTCACAGTGAAAAATTACCAAAATGCGATTAGTGGCCAGAAAAGACAACCACTCAAACACACAAACACGTGCTGCATCCAAAGTGGTGAAACTTAATCTTGATGCGCCGGCTCGTATATATAGGGGCCTTACCCAAACCTATTTATTTTTATATACCCAAATAAAAATAGAATTCTTCCAATTTTTTTTTTCTTTTCTGAATGCTATCTACTTATATTAAAAACTGAGTATCTAACTATCTTTCTATCTTTCTATGTCATGCTTATTTCTCCTGAACGCCAATGAACTGAAAGTCGAACCAGGTACCGATAGATAGGTAATTTTTCAGGCTTCATTAGTTTCAATCTATATGATTATACGATTTTAATTAGCGAAGATATCAATTAATAAGTAGTCAAGTTTAAAGAGATTAAGCCTAATAAATGATTAAACTTCCAAGACATTTATTTCTTACCGTTGCCATTTTGAATAAAAACGTTAATTAAATTATTGAACTGTTTAAAATTCCAAGATATTTATTTCCTACCGTTGCCATTTTGAATTAAAACGTTAATTAAATTATTGAACTATTTAAAATTCCAAGATATTTATTTCTTTCCGTTGCGATTTTAAATTAAAACGTTAATTAAATTGAACTTTTTAAAATGAAAGAGTTATTTTTTTCCATTGTCATTTTGAATACGTGTTATAACACAGTTCTAACAATTGTTTTTATTCTAATTATTAATGACATTTTTTCTCTGGTACCATTTTGAAAATGTGTTTTTAAATAAAATTGCAATTGCTGTTTTTAGAAGGGACTTTTTTTGGCTGCGATCCAAATATTAAAAGAACTTTTTCGTTTAGAATTTTGCAATTAATTTTACAGGAAGAAAGCGGTTTGGATATAATTGTTTTTGGAAAGGAATTTTATTTGTTATTTAGGGAGAGTGCTAAGTATGCGCTACTTGACATCGTCTTTATTTTTGAGGAAGCATGTGCAAATAATTCGATTGATTCTTTGATGCGGGAAAGCTTTTTAGCGAGCCGCTTTAGCGGGGAGTAGTTTATTAAACTTTTCCTTGGTACTGTAAAGGCGAGCCGCCTTGGCGGCGAGTAGTTTATTGAAACTTTCCTCGCTACTGTAAAGGCGAGCCGCCTTGACGGCGAGTAAACTGTTTAAACTTTTCTCATTACTTTAAAGGCGAGCCGCCTTGGTGGCGAGTAGTTTTCTCAAACTGCCTTCACTACATTACAGCCCGTGCAACGCCGGGCCACGCAGCTAGTGTTGTATTAATACGCACCCGGGCAATGCCGGGTATAAAGCTAGTATTATTGATAAAGGTGGCTAGAGCTGAAATTCAAAAATGAGAGTCGTGAAAGTTCGAGATATAGAAATTTTCTGGAAAAATCATTCGAGATAAACACGAGAAAAAACATTCAATTTATGCTATAAAAGCAGAGAAATTGAAAAATTTTGACATTGAGAGGTTTTCGAAATAAGCAGGTTCGAGATAAACAGGTTTGACTGTGTGAAATAGGGATTCTCCTTAACACTTTCAGGTCTAAGCTATTTCAACCACATATCTCCCTCCGCGCTGGGTGGTTTCGGCGCTTTTCGTGATTTTTTTTAAAAGTACGTTTAAAAGGTTTACATTAGTAATTTTAATCTTATGAAATACTTCAAGATGTTTTCTTTCATAAGGAAAGAACTATTAAAGTGAAACAAAAATTAATATTTAGTAAGAAATTGTCAAAAAAATCATGTTAGGAACTTAAAATACTGCGTAGGAAAATCTTATTTTTAACCGTAGAAGTGTGCACAGATTTAATTAAAATTTTTCTAAATCGTGAAGAAATATTTAAAATAAGTTTAATTTGCAAATAAACATTATTTAGCAAAATTTGCTTTTATATGGTAATCTGCTTTTTGTATGGTGTGGCTATCGCAAGCTTGCAAACTTGAGCTTTAGCCTTGCCAAGTTAATTGGACATAATTATTCAAAAAAGGGGGAGGGGGAGTCTGTGGTGAGCACTCCAATTTAGGAGTATCTTTTAATTCATATTCTTTAATAATAAGTAGCAATTTAATTAAATACTTTATTCTTTGAAACTGAGAGGTTATCTAAAAGCACTGTGCTAAGGAAGAAACTATCGCCACATGAAAAATGTTGTAACATTGTCTATGTATATTTATTCAAAGTGGGAGAACTAATTAAAAAAAAGTTTTATATCAACTATGAGGATTATTACTGTTAATAAAGTTATTCATCATAGTTTCTTAGTGAAGGTATTTTTTAAAGAATAATATTTGAAAAACATTTTTTTCGGCTATTAATCGCCCGATTTTGTCGATTATTAACAATCGGCAAAGTGGTCAATTATGGCCGATTAATCGGTGCATCCCTATTAACAGGTACTTTTATAGCAAAAGGAACTCAAACTTGACCCCGAGCTGGTTTCTTATTGAATCAATTTCCAATAAGAAACCGCCCAATAAGAATAAGAAATGATAAAAAGGCATAGTTTTCAGTGAGAAGTTTGAAAAGAGGTGATCTATAAATAGTTCACTTGCTTTATAACGGGTTAATGTCCTGCTATTCATTATGCTGCACTCTGTGTAAAGTGTAAGTCTTTTAACATGCATTAATCCGTTTAAAACTTCTCTTTGCAGCTATGAAAAGAAATTATTTTAAATGCAAGCGAGGACGACCAACGACGAGAGATTTTCACGTGCCAGAGTTTTATGAACAATTATTTAACAAG
>JAXGGA010019863.1:0-19268 GCA_038373865.1 Uloborus plumipes
ATTATTTAATTCTAGTTTATAAATTTGTTTTTCGCAGCTTCATGTTCAAGGCATACTTAAAGAAATTTTATTCAACACATATTTTTCTGCTTGTTTATTGCGAAAATTTGACTGATTATAAATAAAATGAAATGCTTATGTTTTCGTATTCCAATTTAAAAGTTTAGGAGTACGATTATTTCTAATAGTGCATTATGAATATAATCTGTGAGGGTAATCTTTTAATATTCCATTCAGTTTTAAGCAAACTATGTGAAAACTATTTGTTTTGTTTTTCCCTATACTCTTACCCCTCATACTACATGTTTTTGTAAAAATTTCAGATAATTAAATTTATTTTCTGTTGATAAAATTATTCATCAAAGTTTCTTGGTGAAGATATACTTTAAAATATAATATTTAAAAATATTTTTTCCGCCGATTAATAATAATCGGCCAAGTGGCCGATTAATCGGCACTGCTGATTAATCGGTGCATCACTAGTTATAATGTTAATGAATCAACTTTCAAGACTGAACGTGAGCAATCTAAAATTGTGGATAATAAACTTTCGAAAATTTCTTAACTTCATAAAATTGTAAAGAGTATAAGTTTGACCCGTATTCAGTGGCGTACCTAAAGGTTGACCCAGGGGCACAGTAGCCAGGGGGCGGCATTTCGGCAGATTAAAAAAACTTTGTGAAGGAAAAAGTACTGAAAGAATTTTTTTTTTTTTTTGAGTAGAATAGATTGATAGAAAAATATTTAAAAAAGAAAAAAAAAAAAAACAATAAAGAATAAGAGCAAGAGAGAGACAATCCTTATTTAAGGGAGACAATTCTTAATTCTCAAAAAACATTGTATTTTGTAACGAATTGCAAGTATTATTTGTTTTATTGAATTTCTCTGAAATGATAGGGAGATACATGTACGCCACGAGCTAAAACTCTAGGGAAAGAAAAAAATCTCCATTTTCCGAATGAAATTCCAATTTTACCAAATGTTAAAATATGAGCAAGCACACACATCATGAATACATAACACGTAACGAGAGGGAACATTGGGCATCATTAAAAATATTTTTAAAAGGAACTAAAGTTGCAACAGTGTCTCTAAATTTGCCCTCTTATTCAAACAAAAATATTCGAATGAGGACATTTTGAGGAGGTCACGGTGACTTCACATCAGGACGGATTTGTGGGGGGCGCAATTTCTTAAGATGACCAGGCGTGCTGAACGCCACAGGTACAGTTCGGATTATCCAGAAATCCGGATCTACGAGAGCCGGATAAAAATATTTCGATTACGGCTCTTATGTATTTCAAAAGAATCCACTCTTATTTGTTCTCGTTTTCCGTCGTGAACCGATAGCAACACGTGCTCGTGGTGCAAAATTCTCGAAAGTTGCATTTGCAGAGTTCTCTCACGAACAAGTGGTCTTCTGCATACACGCACCTGCTTCTGGGGGGGGGGGGGGCGGAGGGGAGAAAAAAAAATGTGAGCTAGCCTTGCGCGAGATAATAGCATTTTTGGAATAGGGTCATAAGGTGGCGAGCATCGACATAATGTCCTTGAATCTCCGAAACGCGGGCGGATCTGATGCGGGGATCGGATCATCATTAAAAAAAAGGAATCAATTGTGTTTCGGGTGCCATTAGGAGGTCGACGTTGACGTACGATGAATAAGAATTTGCGAATTGGCCGATGCAATGCAGTTAATGAACATTCCTTGAAAGTAAAAAATTAAAGCTTTCGATTCGAAATCGTGCATGGTTCTTTCCATCTATGAGTATTATTTCGTATGCGGTATTTTTTTTTTTTTTAATAAGGGGCTGTCTATAAATGACGTCACACTTTTTCTCAACATCCTCCCCTCTTTTGTCACAAGTCACGCTATTTTTCATCAGCATTTTCTTGTAAAAATGCGTGATGTCACTCTTTTTGTTACCCCTTCCTCGTCCTGGTCAAATTGTCATAATTTCAAGAAACAATCTTAAAGCGTAGTTATTGAATAAAAATCTAGACAATCACACACTAAATTTAACATTTCTGCACAAAACTTTGTTTTAAACATTTTATTATTTGGACGTATGAAATTCGAAAAGCAATCAAAAAAATATTTTGAGGAAACCCGGGGTCTAGGTGAGGTCTGCGGTCTGCGTGCACATTAGTCACTTTAGTCACTTTTACTCGTACCAAAATTTAGTAAATTACTGTCTGCTTAGCTTTCTTTCATCTTTTTATACTCACGCCTCCCTTAAAATCTACTTGCCCTCCAGTTTGGGAACTGCTACTCTAAACCATGGTCGAGAAAAGAATAAAAAAGATCGAACACATCCATGCCCTTAGTTGGATTTGAAGGCGAGACGTAGTAACGTTCTCAACTGCTTCTGTCAGTGGGCGGCTTAAAAAATAAAAAGAAAAAAGACGTAGTACACATTCAATTACAAACTTATGAATAATGAATTAGCTGTTGCCAACACACAACTAAAGTCAAAAGCAACATTGTTATTACTTAATATATTTGATTTAATTTCATTTTTTAAATACTCGGTATTTTCTGAAAAAATCGTCTGCCGCCTATTTGTAGGAAACATGTTTTTGTGATCTCAATTCGCAGCTCCAACAAACTATAGGGGGCGCTGAAGCCACTGTGTGATTTTTTTGTTCTTTATTCTTTCTTGAAGAATTTTTTAAGTCTTGTGAATATTCTGGCCCATATAAAAAGCGACGAGAAATTAACAAGCATTACTAAGCGTTAGAAATTAATGTACATCATAAAAATATATCATTCTTTTTTGCTAGTTTTTCCCCCTTCTTTCTCTCATTCAATCAAAATATGCTACGAACGATGATTTCAATTTCTACAAATGCTTCTATAAACAAGAAGTTCTGTCAAGAACTAAACGAGCCTACTTTCCCGTACATCAACATCGGCGTTCTCGCATCTGATAATTATTCTCTTGATTATCTGAAACTGAAAATTATGTCAAACATACCTTTTTAGCACATAGAGCTGATTTCGAAAAGCAAAATATACCCCTCTCATCAGATGAAATAGACACGTAAAAAGTAATTAACGAATAAATAAAGCTTTGTCGCACCTTTTAAAGAGTGCAACTGTTACAGTTCCTCCGTAGAAAAAATCCTCCATTGTTTTCAAAAAAAAAAAAAAAATAATAATAATAAAATAAATAAATAAATAAATAAAAGTACAAAGAGCATCAAAACGTATTTTATCAAAGAAAGAAAAAAAAAAAAGAAAAAAAAACTCGTCCGTTAATAAAATGTCTCGAATTTCCCTTTTAATCGGTTGCCAGTTGTTAAATATAAATAAAGAATAAAATGTTCTCGTGAATGAAAAATTTTTGTTACAAAAAAAAATCGTCTGCCAAAAAAAATAATAATCATAAATAAAATAAAACAAATGAATAAATAAACAAAAAATCGTCTGCACAGTCAGTCATTTTTTTTTTGAGCCTGCATTTCCGCCACGTTTGCGGAGTCGGAGTCGGAATCAAAGTCCTCACAGAAGATTACTCAGAAAAGTACTTCACAAACACTATTTATCAAAACCATTTTCTTACAATGTTAGTTTGAAGGAAATCATACTTTAAGTTCAGAAGCAACATTCAACTTAAATTCCCCGTAGACGCTAATGTTAATTTTTTTCTGAACGGTTCAATATTGAACGAAAAATGGTTCAAATCAAAAAGCGAAATATGGAAATGTATGGGAAAGCCTCTCCGAGATCTTTCAAACAAAAAAAAGTTTATTCCATTCAGATGGTTCACTCAAAAGTTATTAGGTGGGGAAAGGTTGCTTGAACGGTTCAATGTTGAACGAAAAAATGCTCAAATGGAAAATTTAAATAGGGTAATGAAGTATCCTTGCTGAGATCCTTCGAACAAAAAAAAGTTTGTTCAAATCGGATTGTTCACTCAAAAGTTAGCATCGAGGGACAGGTTGTTTGAACGGTTCAAAGTTGAACCAAAAACTGTTCAAATCGAAAAATCAAATATGGGAATGAGCTGTACTCGCCGAGATCTTTCGAACAAAAAAAAGTTTATTCCATTCGGACTGTTCACTCAAAAGTTATTAGGTGGGGAAAGGTTACTTGAATGGTTCAATGTTGAACCAAAAATGTTCAAATTGAAAATTTAAATACGGTAATAAAGTATCCTTCCCGAGATGCTTCGAACAAAAAAAAATTTGTTTAAATCGGACAGTTCATTCAAAAGTTATTAGGGGTGACAGCTTGTTTGAACGGTTCAATGTTGAACGAAAAACTGTTCAAAACGAAAATGTAGATACGGGAATGAAGTATCCTTGAAAAGATCTTTCGAACAAAAAAAAGTTTTTTCAAATCGGAATGTTCACTCAAAAGTTAGCATCGCGGGACCGGTTGTTTGAACGGTTCAAAGTTGAACCAAAAATTGTTCAAATCGAAAAATCAAATATGGGAATGAGCTGTACTCGCCGAGATCTTTCCAACAAAAAAAAGTTTGTCCAAATCGGAATGTTCATTCAAAAGTTATTAGGGGGGGGGGACAGACAGACCGACCGACCGACCGACCGACCGACACACAAATTCCCCATCTCAATACCCTACTTTCAAATTTTTAATTTTTCGATATTCAATTTACCTTTTTATTTTTTTAACTTGGCGATATTTTTTGGACTTGGCGATATTTTTTTTACTTGGCGATATTTTTTGGACTTGGCGATATTTTTTAGATGCATTAAGCTACTTTTAATACTTTTTTCGTCTTTCTTTTGTTTTTAACGGGAACGTAGGCTAAAAAGTAGTTTGCTCGGAAAACTATTGAACAAATTCTCTTTCAATAATATGCTCTATCGATATTCTATACAATGCTAAAAATAAGCTGTTCTGCCAGAAGTTTGTCAATGAAATTAAAATTCCATTTGAAATTTCGCCGTTATTTTTAACGATAGACTTGTTTTTCAAGTTAAAATCTATTAAAATTGTGTACCGAGTTCTATTAATCGACAACTAGAATTTTCTTTATTGCATTGCAATTTAAAAGGTAAAATTTTAACGAGCTCTAAGAAAACTTTGATCACTAATGAGTCTGACGCTAATACAAATAACGTATTGCAACACAAAGAGTTTTTTGTTCTATGAAACTTACTTTTTATATGGTAATCCACATTTAAATTAGATCGAATTTATCCATACTCTTGAATCAGATTTGTGTTTCCGAGTGTGTTTACACAGTTAATAAGATAAAAATGCAGTAGACATTTTTGGTTAGTAAGAACAGTTAATAAAAAGCGTAGTCTAAAAATGTTGATCACGAAAAGACGAAATTCTAAAGAGCTTCTTTCGATTTTATATTAAATTTGGTTTTTAAAATTAATTTTAAGAATATGTTGATCAATATTTTCCGCGTATTTCTTGTTTTGTTATGCGTATGTAATTCTGAATTTAACTACATAAGAGTGGAAATCACCACTCATTATTTTTCATTTGTTCACAGCTAGAGACCTAAAATTTCCGGAAACTTTGAAGGCATTGAAAAAGAAAAACAGTTTTTTTTTTCGCTTTTTTTTTTTGTGGAAAAAATAGAAAAATTGTTTTTTTTTTTCAAACTGAACTGTAGTTTAATTGCTATATTTTTTTACAAAACTCAAAAAGTGTAAAGCACCGAAAAATATTTGCAGTCTCTGCAATTTACGCGCAAAACTTTTCTGTTTTTTAACTGTCAGTATTATTAAGTTCAGAGTACCAAAAATATTCAACTTAGTAAAATCTTCATCCGCCAGTTACTTTTGAGTAGGATGTCATTTTTATAAGTTATCAACTCATTTTTTTTTATCCAAATGTTTCTTTTTCTTTCTTCTTTTTTTCTCTCTCTCTTTTTAATCTGCGTGAGATTGAACATTAAGTTTTTTTCCCGTTATCTGCAAAAATTTTGTTACATCCATTTCCGCACTTGTGTACCCACAGATAGATATAAAGTATAAAGAAGTGAGTTACCGCCCCTGAGCAAGGGCTAAGGCAGAAACATGCAATAGGCGGTTACTCACTGCTTTATACCTTGAGCTCTGCCTAAAAAATTTATGAGTTGTACCGTACCAAGTGCGGTCGCTCTCTGGTATTCTATTTTCACATTAGCTACCAGTTTTTTTTTTTTTGGCTCTCTTTGCTTTATAAGAGGATTTTTGCCTCCAACTCGACTACTTTCATATTCCATGCTGATGAGAGCATAATAAGCTCGAAACTGCAGTCCATGAATCGAACACACTCTAGAGAAAACGATGATCCGCCTCGAAATATAGACCTAGACAACGACACCGAACCGTTGAAAAAAATGTGATTGGATAAAATACATTCCATGCAATAGTTGAGCAAAAAACTCATATACGGCATCTTACCCCTACGGAAATTGCAGTAACGGAATCTTCCCCAACGGTGTGGGGAAGATGCCGAACTTTAAGGGTTTTGTAATCATTAATTTTCGACTGTGAAAATATGTTCTTCAAAGTGAAAACTATTTTTTTATCAATCACAAAAGTCCATATTTTGTGGATAAATTAGATTTTTAAAAATAAAACCAATTCGCTATTTTATCTAAATTAACGTTGAAAACTGCGGCATCTTCCCCAATCTAGCTTACACATACATTAAATGAAAATAAATTATGTTTCAACTTAATGTTTAACTTTTCACTAATTGATGTTATCTGATGCAATTATGTTATGTGTGAACGTTTAATTATAACACCCACCCCCTTATTTTTGTTTCTTTTTTCCGACTGTTCCTATTTCTACTTACAGCAAAGCGTCGCGAAAACATTCTGTCTGAATGCGCTTGCGAGTCTGTAAAATTAAAAAGTCGACCCTAAAAGTACTGCAGCAATAATTGGAGCAGAAGCACCTCTTTTTTTCCTCTCTGCCATACGATGATGAGAAAGCTTCGGACTAGGTACTACATAGTAAAAATAAATGAACGAATATTAGTGGAAGCAAAACTTTTTCTCAACTTAAACCCAAAGCCTATTTAAATCTGACCAGTGGTTGGAAGTAGCGCGCTACAAATAGCGAAACTACTGTAGTAGTTACGTTTTTTAGTAGTTTGTAGCGTAGTGCACTACTTTAAAAAAAAAGTAGAGTAGTGAGTAGCGCGATACAAAAAAATAGTAGTTTGTAGCGATTTCTGGAAACTACTTTTAAATTAAAAAAAAATAAATAAAGGAAAAAAATTAAAAAAAAGAGAACGAATAATAATAATAATTAAAAAAAAACAAGATTCAATTGACTGTGACTGGGGCAAATCTTGCAGCAGTACAACAGCGGACGCAAGGAGAAATAAGAACCATAAAAATATGAGCTGATCCTTATATATATAATTTTGACGAAATAAGTTTCTATCTGTTTGATGTCATTGGTTTATTTGACATCATAAGTTTTATTTTCCTTCAAATAATTTTCATGTTCCTAAATATTCCCTGGAAAGAAATTAAAAAAAAAAAAAAAAAATCGAAGGTTGAATTCGTTCAATCCTTCAACTTTTGAATCCTTTCTTGTGGCGAATATTCGTAAAAAAATTTAAAAGAAATCTAAAAAGGACAAATTTTAACAAACAAAAAAGGAACAAAAAGGAAAAGTAATAAATTAGTTTAAAGACAATTCCTAGTTCTATTCCATATTGAAATGAGTTAATGGAAAATGTAAACCACTTTTCGAATTTTTTCGGTCAATCTTCAAACGGTGTTCGCTTTATATATTTTTTAAAGTAGCGCAGTAGCGACTACAATTCAAAAGTAGTTTGTAGTAGCTACATTAAAAAAAAGTAGCTACTACAAACTACTTTTGTTGTAGTTGTAGTTAACTATTATTATAACAAAGTAGTTGTAGTTGTAGCTCGCTGCGGAAGAAATGTAGTTTTTCCAACCACTGAATCTGACTAGCAACGTAGATGATTGCGTTGATACTTTGATACCTCACTTTTATTTATTTATTTATTTATTCTTTCTGTGAACAAATATTTAAATTATGTGAAAAATAGAATTTTTTTTCAAATGTACAAAACAATTGTTATTGATCTCCATTAAGTCAATTTTTTCTGGTATTATCATTGAATTACATTATTATCAGAAAGTTAATTATATTTCATTTTCTGATTTTTCACGGCATCTACTACAGATTGTAGGGGAATGTGGGGCAAAGTGAAATAGCGGGGCAAATTGAAATGGCAAAATATTTTCACAGTTTGCAACGCCACCTATCAAGTAATATTTTAACAAAGTCCGTAGACATACAGTCTATTCTTGCCAACCAATAGATAGATCTGAAGATCAACGAAAAAAAATTATACAAAGCCTTTTCAAAATTTGATACACTTATTGCAATATACGTGTTTTTTCAAAAATATTTTCTGTCATGATACAATTATAAAATTTTTGTAATCATCATTTTAAGTAATAATCGCGATCTACTGGTATCCAATACAATACTTATTTCGTTAATATTAAGCGAATTTTGATTTTAAATGTTCAATGTAATTTGTCAAATGCAAGTGGGGCAAAGTGGATGGGGCAAAGTGAAATAGTTCATTTCCTTTACTTATGCATTAATTTTTTAAATCACGTACTACGTATTTCTTTATTTATTAATTAATTTACATTCTTTTACCTATTAATTCACTTATTTATTCATTCGTTCACTGATTTTCTTATTTGCTCTCTATTTTATTCACTCATTTCTTTTTCTCATAAATTAATAAGCTCATTTATTTGTTTGTTTATTTATTTGTTTATTTTTTAATTAATAAGTCATTTGTTCGTTTTTTATACGTCTATTTGATGAAAAATACTGTTAATCATAAAATAGAAAATTTTTCATAGTAAAAATATTGCATTTTTCACTTTGCCCCATGGTTTTTTAAGGTGGAAAATTTCTATCTTTTTTTGAAGTTGCAAAATAATTGCCAAATATGAAAAATAATATTTCAACGCAAGTTCCCATACAAAATACATTATTCAATCTTAATGTACAATAATTTTCAGAACAAATTTCCAATGCTTTCATTTCGAAATAGGTCTTCTATCTTAACTATTTCACTTTGCCCTACATTCCCCTACAATAACTTTTCTTTCATATTGTAACAAATTAACTATTTAAAAATCTATTAGCTCAATGTAGTGTTTGATAAAATTTACTGAAATCATTACGTTCCTTAGAAGGTGGAATTTTTCAACAGTCAAGCAATTTTTCATTTCTTTTCTATTATTTTGTCTATTTTTAAATGACCACATTATTTGAGATGCTTTCTTGGGGTACGAAAGTTCAGGTTAAAGTATGATTGTGTGCTACTTGCTCCTACCCCCCCCCCCTCTCTCTTTCTTCTTTTTTCTTCTACGATATTAGCTACTCTTTTCTAAGAGTTTCTTTTTTTTTTTCATTTTGTTTCTCAGATTATTATATGGGTGATTCTACAAAAATGGGCAAATTTGTGTTTCATACTGATTTCTCTTTTTGTTTTTAATTTAATAAAAAACTATTTTGGGTATATTTTTATGCGTCTTTTGTTCTATAATTTTCGTTATCAACAATGTCAATATTTAATTATTATTCATTTAAAAAAAAGGATATTCGATTGAAATGTCATCCACATGCCCTGTCCCATAGGTGCAATTTTCACAATCAATAGAATATAGATTAAAAAAAATAAGTGATTTTTTTTTCAAGAGTTTTTTATTTATAAATATGAATGTCTGCAAGATGTAAATCACAAAAAAAGCAAAATAATATGAAAATAATATCTCTAAAAGTTAATATAAACTTTGTCCCAGCGATTATCAATCATCCACATGTCTAAAAAGTATAGATTTGTTTCTCTGAAATGTTTTATTTCAAAATCTGGCAACACATCTTAAAATAAAGCATGGAACTTTGTTATTCCTGGCTGATGATTAATTTTGCTGTTCTGAAATTACTTTTTGATAAAAAGCAAGCTAAACTCAACTTTCAAGGCAAGTGTTTTTTATCTTTGTCATTAACATGCCCCACAGAATGCATGTAAAATGTACATGTAAATAAATTTTGATAATGAATAATCCTAAGGCTTACATTTGTGGGTTCTAATTCGAAGTGAAGCCGAAAAATATTCAGATATGACTTTTGGAGAACAGAATTACTTGTGATTTGTCATTCACATGCCCTTTTTCTATTGTCATTCACATGCCGCAATATAAGACACGTGGATGAATCAAAAGCCAAACTATGACAGTACAATGTTTAAAAATTATGTCTAAGAGTTGACTGGTAAAAAAATATTATTAATATACCTATTGTGTTTGTGTTATTCACATACTTACTGTGTTATATTCGCATACCCATTGTGTCATCCACATGCCCTTTTTATCATTCACATATGCCTTCAAAAAAAATAAAAATCCAAAAATACAATAAAATACAAACATTTAAGCTCTGCTGATATTCTATTTTAATTGTGTAACTTATGAAGTGCTTTGCTGATTTTTTTCAGATTTTTAATTTTAAATTAATTTTTTGAAATCTACATGTTAGAAATATTCCCATTTTTGTAGAATCTCCCATATACTGATTGCCCATGGTAAAAGTATTGCATCATCTTCCATACTTAGTTTAAAAATTTAGTGACAAAATATGAAAAAGCATATTTCAAAAATTAAATTTAGAAAGTTAGAAGAAAAGTTTGCTTTTCCTAAACAACTATTGAATGAAAAGTATAAATGATGGTACTTTTTTTTTCAACCGCAGTTGTCACTTTAAAACGGAGAAAATAAAGCAAAAAGTTAGGAGAAAACACATAGACAGTAAATTTTAACAATTATCTATTTATTTAAGATAGTTTTAAAAGCGTAAATACTAAATAAAGCTCATGATGCACACAAACTTGGGAAAGGAAAAAAATTTTGCGATGAAAGTAAAACAGTATTAACTACCTCGATAAAGATTTTCTTTCTTTCTTTCTTTTTTTTTTTTCTTTTTTTTTTTTTTTTTTTTTGTTGGTTTTTTTTACTGTGAAACCTAGAAAATGATTTTCCATTTGTTGGATGAAACAAGGAAAACTCAAAAGGATTCTCCGAAAAAACTTTGACGATCTTATGTATCGATTCACAATAAAAATTATTTTATTTAAGGTTGGGAAAACTTTTATGTCTTCTGTGAAGTTTCTTAGAAATTTTGAGAAGACGACATCGAAAACAAGTCAAAATACAGTGGACTTAGTTAAGATGAGCTTTTTTTTTTTTTGTAAATTGTTTACACTTAGTTGAATTTTTTTTCAATGGACGAAAATATTAATTTTATTCTGCAACTCTACTACAAATATTTCGTTTCAAGCTGTCCTGTCCTGTGTGTCAGAACTTATTACTCAGACAAAATTGATTTCATGTCTCTTTCGAAGGAAAAAAAACTTGACTAGAGAGTTCGCGTAGAATAACATATTTGGGTAAAAATTTGTAACAAAAATGGGGATTTTATAATAATTTAAATGACGACCTATTTTATTTTAACTTAATATTCTTTCATGTTGTATTATATGCCAGAATTCTTTACGTAATTATTATTATTTTAATATTGTAGTTCAGGATTTTATACATAAGTTAAAATAGAAATGAAATAATTTATTATTCAAACTTAATTTTTGGTACGATAAACAAAAGACTGAGCTGCAAAATGCATTATCAATACCAATTCCCTCTTTTTTATCTTGTTGTTGTTGCCAGATTAAATAACTCGGTAGACATATTTTTTACCAATAAATAAAAAAATAGATAAATAATAAAAAAGAGGAGAACAACATTGAAGTTAAAATGTCAAGACTTCAATTTAAAGATTAAATCCAATCTCAAATTGATTGAAAACGAGTTCCATTTAATTTGAAAATTCGCTTAGATATCTATTTTTACGGGAAGAGAAAAAGTAATATCTCTTGTGAAGAATTCTCATGTGACACTATTTTTATATAAATTACTTTTCGGATAATATTTTTTTCATGAAGCAAAAAATTAATATTTTTTTTTCCTCAAAAATGAAACGAAGTGCCAATCAAATGTTGAAATGAATGTAAACAATTATTGCTAAGCTAGTAATTTTACGAAAAACAAACTACATCTACCTTTTTTGAAAATGTTTCTGTTTTTGATAAACATAATAGCTACAATAATGATTTTGGGAAAAGGAAGCTTCTCACAGTGATTGTACTTCTCACAATGATACGTATGTCCTTTTTTCTGTAACTTGAAATTATAGATTCAAAATTTTTCATTAAATTTTTAATCTTAAATGTGAAAGTACCAAACTATGACTCTCGAAAGTAAAAGATGTATTGAAAACACGAATTTTTAAGATATGAAAAACCCTTTACATCAAATCAAAAGTTGTGTGTTTCGGATTATGAATCATACATGATTTTTTCATTGAGAAAATCCTTTACCAATGAATTCTTGTAATCTTATTTCGTAATTAGGCAATATATTTTATAGTTTTTTTAATTCTTAACTTTGTTTTCTAACATTTAGCACAAAGTGAACGTTTAACTTATTCAATCGTGATTTATAGAGTTAATCCCACATCTTTCTTTCCTGAATCAGATAACGTGTTTTGCAAACTTGAAAAGGTGCCAACTTCTTTTTTTTTTTTAACTTTTTGAAGCAAAATTAAAAATATTCACAGCAGCATTATAGATCTCAATTATTCTCTAAAACCGTAAATTCTAGACAGTAATTCGTGGAACAAAGAGAGTACCGCGAATATTTCCGTGCTGAAATGATATCAAGTGTTATTAAAATAATATTTAACGGTTTAATTAAAAAAAACATATGCTGCCGGAATATTTTTGCATTCAATGTTATTGAAATATCACGTAGAGCAAAATAATATCAGCTGCCAAACACTAATTAATATTCCTGGTACTTATTCAGGTCGTTATCAGTGAGTCCGTTTTTTTTTTTTCATGGAATACTTTTAACTGTTAAACTAAGTTAAGTTAAACTTTAATTTTAACTTAGTCAATTTCCTTTATATATTAAACTTCGTCGAAGTTTCTTAAGGAAACTCAGTTTTTAATTTTTTTTTTTTTTTGTTTTTTTTGGAATAAAATTCATGCATGATGAAAAAAAAAATCATTATTAAAATCGATTCACTTTGTGCAGAAGATGAATAAAAGCAAAATACAACGTTTTAAAAGCCCAAGTAGGTAAAAGTTTTAAAAGAGGCATACATGTTTGGAAGGCCCTAGCCTCCTTCGTTAAAAATTTTACCTACTTGTGCTTTTAAAACGTTGTTTTTTGTTTTTATTTAACAAAATTTAAAAAAAAAAACATATTTACACGCGTATAAGTACAACTGCTTTTGAAATAGAAAAATTCGCGAAATTACATTTCCCACAAAAAATTGCAGCCTATCTTAATTTAAAAGATTTTTTTCTATTTGGCCATGGTTTGAAATTAATTTAGCAGTTAAAAAAATATTTTACTGCAGTTTTAGTAGGCAAAAATTGAAGAAAAAGTAAATCTCATAACACTGCACAAATCGTTCGTATAATTAAAAACGAACATTCGGTGCTGCCCCCTTTTAGAGACTTGTTTTTAATCGCTTCTTTTTAGAAAGTTATATCCTTTTTTGATGTTAAAAACTTTTTTTTTTTGTTCAAACGCAAAAACTAAAATTTGTGATGAAATCCTGTAAAACTATGTAAATTCTGCTATCGCCTTAGCTGCTAAATTTATTTCGTCTCCTCCTGTCAAAAAAAAAAAAAAAAAAAAATCCTTATGATGTGCGAAATCTAAAAATTAGTCTGCTTCACAGTTCCTTTTAGATATTTGTTTTATTATTACTCTCCGCGAGGCAGAAAACTAGTTTCTGCCATTGAATCTTTTAAAACAGCAATTCAAAAATTGTGGCTCGTTAACTTTAGGTGAGGCGGGTAGTGGTATCTATCAAGAAAAGGATTGCTTTGGACCAAACATTAGTTTTTAAAATAGATTTTCAAAAGATAAATATTGTGAAACAAATTAAAAGTCCCATATAATTGCAGATTTCGCTTTGCTTATAAAATTTTTAAAAACCTTTATGAGCTAATATTTAGAAAAGTGCCAATTTGAGTCCCAAGGGAATTTTCACTAGTATTTCAATAACTAGTTAAAAAAATAATTTTCCCCAGAAAGAAGATAAGGTTCTGCTTTCATTTCATCTAATAACATCAGAAAAAAAATTTTTTTTTCTTCAGAAAATATTGTTTTTATACAGCAAAAATCAGATCGGTAACGTGTCCCAAGTAGCAAAGCTTAGCATGCAAACAGGTCATGCGCACTTTCTAACTTCCCAAAAAAACGCACTTGCACAAAAAACGATTCTATTTTCACCCCTTTGTTAATATTTTACTTCATTTTTGTTTTAATCGTTTTCTGATTTTCTAGCCGATGCGAAATAAGCGTGTCCCAAGTTCCGCCGTCAGAGTGGTAACAATAACTTCCGATCTATGTTTAGGCTCCCAAAATCATTTCCTGCACCAAAACCACGTGATACTGAGTACCTGGCAGGATGTTTTATCGAATCGTAATTAAAAATTTGCATTTCTGCATCTAAAATTGTAGGTAAGATTTTTTAAAGTGATTTTATAAAATGTGTGTCATTTGAGTCATCAGATCGGTAACACGCTCTAAAATGCGCAGTTTTTATTATTTTAAAAATTATTTAATATATAAGTATAGTCCTTTAATGCAAGTGAAAAAACCACGTGTTTGATTTTGGTTCAGTGCGATCGACTCGGAAATAAAAAAATAACTTTGTCAGTTTGTCAGATCGGTAACAGTCAGAGCGGTAACATTGAAAAACAGCGAATATGTTACAGAACTAACTCACACGTTTCAGAATTATAAAAAGCAAAATTAATAGGTTTTAGCCATAGATATTGAATATTTTTGTTCTTAAAAAATGAAAAGCAATGAGTTTCAGTACAATTGCTTCATTTGTGGTTTCTATGACCTAACAATAGAAGTTAGTAAAATAAGAAAAATTGACACTGCAGAAATTAAGTTAATTAATTATTATTATTTTATTTATTTATTTTTTTATTGCTTCAATTTCTCATAACTTCGCTAAATAACTAGATAATAACTAGCATGCTAAATTTGAATTTCTGATCAAGAAATTAAATTTCCTGTTACTAATTAAAGAAAAGCAAGCAGCAGAGTTGTGTGTTGCAAAAGTTGAAGTTGTGTGTTGCTTCAAAACAAAACAAATGTTTTATTAGCTTGGATTTGGTAATCTCATAATTTATTTTATCTAAAAACCTTATCGCTCATTCTTATTTCCAAGAAATGCTTTTTTATTATGAAATTTGATTTTTTAGCCTAATATATATATTTTAATATAATTATCTTAATTCTATGTTAAAAATGCAAGGAAATGATATCATATTTAGAGATGTTAACGAAGACTGAAAGCATAAACTCAAATATGTAACTCATATTAACATCAGATCTGTAACATTCATCAGATCTGTAACGGCTTAAAAGTGAGTAATCTAAAGAGGGGGTCAGGGCCGCGCCGTCCCAATGTGCAAAGCCGTGCGGTGCACGGGGGCGCCAGAGCCTAAAAGGCGCCGAGCTCTACCGACCAAAAAAGCTGCAAACAGAAAAAAAAAAAAAAAAATATATAAAAAATCCAAATGAAAAAACAAAATTGAACTCTTCATTAAAATGAACTCTGGCGATGAAATTATAGTGCTCAAAGAGACAAGCAATCCGTCTCGCTGACTATCCATAAAGGAAAAATTATTGCCTTGTTTTGTTATGTCTAAACAAGCTATTCAAAAGCTTAATCTTTTACACTGGATGTTAATGCATACATCAGCACTTTTCTTCCGAATGAGGCGCCGTGTAAGCTATTTCAGCATGTCTATAAGGTTATAAGCAAAAGAGTCCAAGCAAATCTTCTACTCTTCAATAGGTTTCTTCCTTCCGTTGAATCAATGCTACGTAGGATTTTCTCTAGTGCAATGCATTTTAGTATTTTAACAATTGTTTGTGGTGATTCGACTGCTTTGTGTTATCGTACATAAAAAATACGGTAAGCATATTTGCATGTTATTTACTTGTGCGTAATAATTTACATATCATAGACAACAGTTTAGGTAAACTTTTCAGTTTCAAAAAGTAACAATTTGACCATAATCACACGATTATCTCCTCTTTGCTTCAAACACTAGTTTTTTTTTTAATTAAAAAAAAAAAGACCTTTGGACAATGCATTTGTATTTCATATTAAATTTAATGCCTTTTTACTAATCCGGATTTTATACGCTTTCCGGGAAATATTTCAGTTCCCGATTTTAAGAGGAATATCCTCCACTTTATACTTCAATTCAGAAATATAATCAGTACCCTGTTGTCATATTTTGACAGACAAAAAAGTGTGATTAATTATTTATCAAATGCAAATTCGAGAGATATTTAGAGCTACTTTAACTTTGATATTTAAAATATCTTTTTCCGAAACACAATGGTGTATTCAAGGAGCTATTGAACTCGAAATAACTTTGAAATATGAAGTAAAAATGTACAGGGTATTGCAAAATTAAATATTTGTCATGCTCCGATTTTTGGCTGCACATAAAACCGAACGTTACGATCGATAGGAATTAAAGTGAATCTGAAAACTTTTTATGAGTAGTATTCGACGAGTAGTAGTTTTTTTATAAGCAGTAATTCAGAGTTATTCCTATATTTATCTAGTTAAATGTTTAAAGATATTTTTAATCACTTAAATTGTTAAATGTTATTAATATTTTATTTTCAAGATTTTCACATTTCAGCTTACAAATGTTTCTGTTTATGAATTTTCATTCGTTCCAGATTGGCCACAATAGAATAGTCGCATCCTTTTCAATGGTGAAGGTGACATAGAGCATTTGACACTAGGTTTCGTATAGCCAAGGCTTCACTAGATAGCGTTTTATACAGGCTGCTTCATTACTCAAAACATCAATGGTAAAGATTTGCCCGCTAGAGAGCGCTGAATGATGTGTTTGTTTACATTTATTAGCACATTGTTTCTGCTGTAAAAAGTGATGTTCATCCTATCTTTAAGGGTTAAAAAATATTGATATAGTTTACTGAACTGGAGTACAGAGTGAATTGATGCCGAAGGCCTTATTAGTACTGCTTTTTAGGGGAAACAAATTCCCTTTTCAGGTAAAGTTGGTCGCAACTCATGATTCAGTCATACGACATTCATTCATTGTTTACTTTCTTCGAATTAGCAACATATAGCAATGGCGTTCAATTTTGACATCTCTGCATTAATAAAATATACGCTTAAATTCGCAGCCGATAAATAAAAATGTAGCAATGAAATAAGATTGTTCTATTTACTATTTAGTTTCATTATTGTTGCTCACACGATCTTAATTGCTACGCAAAAGCTCAGATGTTCATTTTGATAGCGTTGACCCATCAGAGCGATAAATGGCGAATCTATTCGCAGAGACATTTCCTTTTGATGCCCCAGAATGAATGCCCTGCAATGAAGCGATTGGTGTTCAACGGAAAGACGATTGACAACAAAACATATTAATTTCTTTAGTAACAACGAAATGAGCATATATAATCGCTTAGTACTAAAGAGCAATACAAGTACGAAAAAAATAAACAAAACTACAATATTACGACGACCAAATGTAATTTTTTTTTCATTTACACAACATTAAAAGGTAATGTTCTTTTTATGTTAAATTTCACACATTGATAATATTTCGATAATTGGGAATCTGGTGTGGTTGCCAAATTTTTGGCGATAATTACTTTATTTTGTTGCTCTTTAGTTTATGTTTGCGAAGGAAGTATTTCCCTCGCTCATAAATTGGCCACAAAGATTTAACGCCAATAGGGAAAGATAACCAGACTTCCAATCACCGAAATCTTCCCTTTTTTGTTTCTAATTTCACACATACGTTTAATACTTGAAAGTAAAATAATGGGCCAACTGAAAAAAAAGCTGCGAAATAATGTGAGAATTCTTGTTAAAAAACTCGCCAAACAAATTAATTTGACAATCTAAACTCATCAAAAGTTTTGATGGAACTATCGTTCCAAAATCGCCATTTATCGCTCTGCGGTGCCAGTGTCGTTTCATAGTTTAATTATAATTAGAATCAATTAAAATGAAAAATAATTCGCTAACTAATTAAAACAAGCCGTTAAAATGCAGAATAAACCAGCAAATCGAACAAGCTATTAAATGACGTTAAAATATAATAAAATAGAATTGAATGCCAAATTGTAAAATTGTCGCCAACAAATTAAATTTTAATTTTGTCTTTTATTATCTGATTTGTTTATAATGTTAGTTACCACAAAATTCGATAGATGTCGCTAGGCGACATGCATCCGTTTTTATCCCAAAGATTTTGATCAAATGAAGCAGCCTGTATAAAACGCTATCTAGTGAAGCCTTGGTATAGCTCATGTCGAAAACGTCATTTTGTTTTTAGCCCCAATTTGTTGAGTTATTTGCAGTAAGAAAGTCGTGTGTGTCCTCTTCTCGCACGTGCAGATTTTTTTAAAACTTACAATAATAATAATTCGTATTGACTTTTAGCCAGCTTCACACTTTTTAAATGTTATAATTATTTACGGTATAATGATAAAGTCTATTTGGGGGAAAGGTAATAAAGGAATGTTATTTGAGATAGATAGAATATTAGTTTGAAATGATTGAGAGTTGACTGCAATTCTCGAAAACCAGGCCCATCGTTGGAGGGGGGGGGGGGGGGGCGGAAGGGCTTTGAGAAATCAATATATAACAGTCGGCGTGGTTTTTGTTGTTTACCGATAAAATTTGCATCCTTTGACCCCGCTCCCAGGACAACTTTAAAATAACGAGACTGTCTATATGATAATTTCAGCGCATTTTTTAACTACCAAAAGAAATAAAAAAAGCTAAATAAATATATATATATTTTTTAATTTGGAACTTTTTTTACACTAAAAGAATACACAGATCTGGTTTCACACAACCATTGCATGTTTTCCCTATAAAAAAAATCAATAAATACACTAGTAAAAACTTGTCTCAAGCAGTTTATTTGAGCTAGTTTTGATTCAAATAGCTTTTTTTTTTTTTGCATATGTTATGCTTCTCGAATGCGATTGCATGAAATTATTAAATGTAATACTATAATTTACTATGAAAAATTACTTAAAAATAAGTATTACCTCATTTATATTTACACATATTTTAAGTTCAAATTTTTTTTCAAATTTGTAGCATAT
>JAXGGA010019864.1:0-19263 GCA_038373865.1 Uloborus plumipes
TTATTTTATTTTTTTTCTTTAATTAATTAATTTATTCATTTTTGTGATGCCTCACGTCTCTTTTGGTAGACATAGATAAGAATGCATTTTTTTAATCATTCAGTAAAGTTCTGAGTTTCATTCGGTAAATTAAAAATTTTCTCCTCAAAAACAGGCAAGCTTACTTATAATATTTCACCCTAAAATTTTTATTCTTCGCATACTCAGATTAAAAAAGTTGTTTTCATGCTAAAAGACAAATTTGGGTTTGGTACAAGGATCCGTGTTAGGTAAAGAATGAAGCTGATTTTCTGATGTGGCGCCAAGGACTTAAAACTTATTGGTGGGAGAGGAGGCGAAGGGGGGGGGGGGAGACTCTCAATGACCGAATGAAATTCCAAATTTCACCGAGTAATAAAATACGAACTTATTTGTCTGCATCAGCATGTTACAATGAAAAGCAGGAAAAGGGACAAAATCGTTTGTCAAAAAAATAAATAAAATGGGAGGTCACAGTGACCTCCCATTGACTCTGATCTAGGGGGTGCAGCTGCACCCTCCTAGCTACGCCCTTGCCAACCCCTTTGAAACTCAAAATTAAATTCCTACAATGAAAATTCAATTTTTTTTCTCATATGTTTTTGAAAAGTAGCGAAGTAGCGACTACTTTTCAAAAGTAGTGTAGCGCGCTACATTAAAAAAAAAGTAGTTGTAGCTGTAGTTAACTACATTTATAAGAAAGTAGTTGTAGTTGTAGTTCGCTACAAAAAATATGTAGTTTTTCCAACCACTGATTTGGAGGCCTACTTTAAAACCAGATGTCAGGGCTAAGCCCTGCCCTTTTCGTATATTAAAAGATATTCTTATTCCCTTTGACACAACTTTTCAAGATTTGAGAGGACTGCTATATAACTGTGCATCCAGAGACGTACGCAAGGAGAAGAATTAAGCACCCCACCCCCCATCTAAGGGCTCAGGTTTATCTCAAAAGTTCATACCTTATCCAAAGTTTATTATCATTTTTTAGATTATTATATGTTTTTTTGAATAAATGAAACAAGCATTGCGTAAGACTGGAGCGTGTGGGGGGGGGGGGGTATTTTGTCGTGCTAAGCGCAAAAGTGGTGTCCGCAGTCAAGCTCAAACTGAGATAAAGCTCTTTAAAGCTTTGCGCCACCATGTATTTGATTCAGATGAAACTTTTCCAGAATTTTTTTAAAAATATTTCCTGTTCTCAAAGGACCCTATAATTTTGTATGTGGGTAAAATACGTCACAAAGAGTCACCCCCTGACGATAACTCAATTTTGTTAAAAAGTGCAGATACGGTTTTTTTGCTTAGCACGGCAGTATGGTGGAACCACATGCTTTGATAAACAGCACTATTTGGGGGCGATCATATCCATTTATTTTTAACTTTATTGCTAGAATTGTTAAAATACAAAAACATCACCAAAAATCACCTCAATTGGGATTTTAACACATAAGTTTTGAAATTTTTAAGCTATTGCATAGCTTTTATTGCGGGCTTTGAGCGCGGCGACAGAATCAAGAAATTCCGTAACGAAAAAACCTAACACCAACCACTACTACGTGATCACAGTAATCGTAATAATGAAGATTTTGAATGTAAGGCTTCGCTGGATTACGTACTGAAATTCATTTCTATTGTCTTTTAGAAATTTTTATCTATATAATATACATAAATCAATGTCCTGAGATAATATATATATCAACGCACTGCCAATACCGCTGAAGCCTCAGACTTAAAATTTGGCAGGCATGTCTACATGATTATCCATTAAGAAAGGGTTTTTCGAAATATCAATTAGCTCGGGAGAAATTAATTAAAAACCCTTAATTTCTGTGAAATTAAAGTCTGTAATTGAAATTTAAATCCCTTATTTTCGAAGGCTTTCCTCCATTTAAATCATTATTCGGTACTTCATCTCGACATTTAACATCCAACAAATAACATCCAACCTCGTTGGATAACATCCAACAAATCGCAAAAGCAGTTATAAGGATCCATGGAGTTATTTAGTTCGGCTAAGTCATAGACACGACAAAAAAAAAAAAAAAATCTCAACATTTGGCGCGGATAGCGAATTTTAAATTTGATATAATTTTTTTCTGACGTTTCTCAAAAATGCTATGCAATAGCTTTACCGCGGCAGTCCCCGAGTGCCACACATATTTTGTTCTTTTTCTAATACGCTTTTATTAGTTTCACATGGGAGTTTGTTTGTCAGTATGTAACTCTGAATAAAAGATGAAGTTCACGTTCCTCTTGCAAATGTAAAAGTAATATATTTAATACTATTATTAATACTGAAGGCTGAACTATAGTGTTTCAGTTATTAGAATGTAACTCTGAATAAAAGATAAAATTCACGTCCTTTGCAAGTATAAAAGTAATAGTAATTGGCGACCGAGCCCAGCTCGGTTAAAATAATCTTTAAATTAGTTCAAAAAAAACTAAAAAATACGCTTTTAATGCATCAACATGTAATATAGTAACATAGTTTATATAACATATTTCAGGCTTTAGTATTAATAATAGTACTAAATATATTACTTTTATATTTACAAAGAACGTGAATTTTATCTTTTATTCAGAGTTAGGCAGGGATTCAAGTGAAACAGGCAATCGCAAATTACAATCGTGACTGGAAATGAATTACATTAGAACGTTTCTTGATAAAAACATCGTGACGTCAGCGTGACGTTTGCCTATGAAAAACGAGCTAGATAAAACGTCACAGCCTACTTGGCGAATAAGAGGAGATCGCCGAGTGCTTGTGAGCTCTTATTGGCTCCGCCCGTAGTGACGTCATGCCAAGTTAAGTTGATGATAATGTAATTCATTTCCAGTAGCGATAGCAATTCGAAGCGATCGCAGTGCTGTTTCACTTGAATCCCTGCCTTACATACACACAACTAAAACACTTGAATACATCAACGTGTAATAATATAGTTTAGCCTTTAGTTTCAACAATAGTATTAAATATATTACTTTTATCTTTGTAAAGAACGTGAATTTTATCTTTTATTCAGAGTTACATACACACCAGTGAAACGAATAAAAGCGTATTAAAAAAAGATTTGTAAAATCATGTTTTTTTCTGAAGTTCGAAGTACATATTTAAATAAACTTGAAAAGCATTTTTAAGCCCTTAGTTGCAATTACGTATTTGAAACAGATGTAATTTATTTCAAAAAACACAACCTTATTTGGACGAGACATCACCATCACAACCTTATTTGAGCTAATATTTAGAAAAGTGCCAATTTGAGTCCCAAGTGAATTTTCACTAGTATTTTAATAACTAGTTAAAAAAATAACTTTCCCCAGAAAGAAGATAAGTTTTGCTTTCATTTCATCTAATAACATCAGAAAAAAATTTTTTTTTTCCTTCAGAAAATATTGTTTTTATACATCAAAAATCAGATCGGTAACGTGTCCCAAGTAGCCAAGCTTAGCATGCAAACAGGTCATGCGCGCTTTCTAACTTCCCAAAAAAACGCACTTGCCCAAAAAACGATTCTACTTTTACCCCTTTGTTAATATTTTACTTCATTTTTGTTTTAATCGATTCCTGATTTTCTAGCCGATGCGAAATAAGCGTGTCCCAAGTTCCGCCGTCAGAGTGGTAACAATAACTTCCGATCTATGTTTAGGCTCCCAAAATCATTTCCTGCACTTATACCACGTGATACTGAGTACCTGGTGGGATGTTTTATCGAATCGTAATTAAAAATTTGCCTTTCTGCATCTAAAATTGTAGGTAAGATTTTTTAAAGTGATTTTATAAAATGTGTGTCATTTGAGTCATCAGATCGGTAACACGCTCTAAAATGCGCAGTTTTTATTATTTTAAAAATTATTTTATATATAAGTATAGTCCTTTATTACAAGTGAAAAAACCACGTGTTTGATTTTGGTTTAGTGCGATCGACTCGGAAATAAAAAAAAAAACTTTGTCAGTTTGTCAGATCGGTAACAGTCAGAGCGGTAACATTGAAAAACAGCGAATATGTTACAGAACTAACTCACACGTTTCAGAATTATAAAAAGCAAAAATCATAGGTTTTAGCCATATATATTGAATGTTTTTGTTCTTAAAAAATGAAAAGCAATGAGTTTTAGTACAATTGCTTCATTTGTGGTTTGTATGACCTAACAATAGAAGTTAGTAAAATAAGAAAAATTGACACTGCAGAAATTAAGTTAATTATTATTATTTTATTTATTTATTTATTTTTTTGGTGCTTCAATTTCTCATAACTTCGCTAAATAACTAGATAATAACAAGCATGCTTAATTTGAATTTCTGATCAAGAAATTAAATTTCCTGCAACTAATTAAAGAAAAGCAAGCAGCAGAGTTGTGTGTTGAAAAAGTTGAAGTTGTGTTCTGTTTCAAAACAAAACAAATGTTTTATTAGCTTGGATTTGGTAATCTCATAATTTATTTTATCAAAAAACCTTATCGCTCATTTTTATTTCCAAGAAATGCTTTTTTATAATGAAATTTGATTTTTTAGCCTAATATATATATTTTAATATAATTATCTTAATTCTATGTTAAAAATGCAAGGAAATGATATCATATTTAGAGATGTTAACGAAGACTGAAAGCATAAACTGAAATATGTAGCTCATATTAACATCAGATCTGTAACATTCATCAGATCTGTAACGGCTTAAAAGTGAGTAATCTAAGGAGGGGGTAAATAACTTCCTTGACCTCCCCCCTTTTATTTTCTTGCATTTAGACCCAATTTAGACTTAAAATCCAATATTAGTTTTTTTCTGCAAAAAAATTTTTTTTTCAGAAAACTCCAACTTCAAATTGGCACTTTTCTAAATATTGGCTCATTTAAACGATGCGTACCGTGGGGGTGCTGGGCCAATGGTTTGCTCGGCCCTTGGTCTGGTTCAAAAAGGACAGAGCTCTCTTCAGGGCCCCATCCCGGTTAAACCACGAGTTGTGGTATGTACGGGGGTAGGTCCGCTATATAGACAAGCCGACGCGTCAAGATTAAGATTCACCACTTTGGATCCAACTTATTTACTTTAACTTTCAATTTTTCATTGTCATAGAAATTCTTACGTGCATACATATCTACATCCCTAATTTTAGTCTATTTTTAAGATGTCAAATAAAGCTCGACCGATGCATCGGCATCGATATTGGGAAAATTATCCATCGGCATCGGCTTTTCGTGCTTTCTACTTTTTTGGTAGTTGAACCTTTATGAATAAAAATATCCTAACCCTCTGGGGGGGGGGGGAGGGGTAACTCAATATATATTTGCATTTTTTATGATATTTTTGGTTCAAATATAAAGTATCAACATCCAAAACACATCGACATCGCCGCCGCACTATAACTATATAAAGCTTCGTCTTACGTAAGGTAGAAGGTGTTTACTAATTCCCAGTTGCCTAAAATGTTCTGGCAGTCCTGCAGTGTTTTTTTTTTTTTCTGAGGCAATACGAATTTTTTGGTCACAAAATGCAACTATCGACCGCTTATTTCCGCCACTGAAATAGACACCCAACAACATGGGGTAGATACGGCGCTATTTAAAAGAGATTAATTCCGCATTAGAGATGAGACCGGCTCGGCCCTAGCTGGGATATTCAACCGTCAAATCCCCGTACAAATTTGACCCTATATGCCCCGATGGGACTCAGAAGCAGGGCTGCGGAGTCGGAGTCGGACTGATTCTGGACCAAAGGAGTCGGAGTCGGAGTCGCTGAAAAACATGCCGACTCCGACCATCTCCGATTTGGACGAAATTTTATGGAGGTGAAAACATATCTTTGAAACTAACACATACAAATTTTCAGCGTCCAATATCTAAATCCTAAGCATCTAGGATTATTAAAAAGGGCTTCAAAATGGCGGGTCTGCTTTGTGAAACGAATTGCTATGTTTGGGCTTATGCAAGTGAATAAAAAGTATTTGCAGCAAAAATGCAATGTGTTAAAATAAAGTCTGGCCATTTAACAAGAAAAGGATTAGTTTTGTACGGAGTCAAATGACAAGAGCGGCACTTGTCTTTTGCTCTGGAGAAAATGGACTTTTTGGGAGGTCACAGTGACCTCCGAGAATTGAGGTAAATGTGGTTAAATTACCTGCGAGAATCCTTGAGAAAATCGACTTTTTTGAGAGGTCACAATGACCTCCAACTGGGACACCCCAGCTTGCTACCCCCCCCTAAAGTGAGTCCTGGCTACGACCATGAATAAAAATGAAACTTTTAAAAATGGAATTAATATTTCAACCTTTGTTTAGGGTTTTTTCCTCTTCACATTAGGGTAAAAAAAAAAAATAATAAAAAAAAAGCAGGAGTCGGGAGTCGTAGTCGGAAGTTTTAAAATCCCGGAGTCGGAGTCGACCATTGTCTATCCCACTCCTCGTACTTCGCTGAGAGGCCAACAGATGCGGCCTGATTATCGAATAGGCCAACTAGGCCGCGACCTAGGGGGCCCCCAAATTTAGGGTGCCCCCACATAACTAAAATTGCTGAAGTCAATGCCAAATTTGTTTTATCCTACGCCTAAAATTGTAAAGCCTCAGTACAGGGGGCCGCAAAAAAGTATTTAGCCTAGGGCCCCGTGATAACTTAATCGGGCCCTGGACAGATGGTACTGCCCCGCTTAAACGAATACTGTTGGTTCCAAGAAATAATATTCGATTAAACGGGGTACTCGATTAAGCGGGGATCTTTAACATTTAATCTACACTCTTAAAAGCGTGCCGCTTATATGTAAGGCACAAGAGAATTGTGCCTTATATTACTTACATATCAGAGGCACAAAGCGTTAGGTGCCTTTGATACATACAAAGCACAACGAGATGAACGGCACGGACAGGAAAGCAAAACTTTTTAAAGGCACACTGAATCGGCCGTGCCTTTTAAATTCCCACTTCGCAAGTTTTAAGCGGCACATCGTCTATTCACGCTTTGGGTTTGAGGTTATAGCTGATCACGTGGCCCGTATGTTTATTTTCAATGTTGGAGATGGCGGAAAGTTCGTTATCGCAAAAATTCAGGATTAAATGTATTCTTTCGTCGTTTTCAAGCAATATTATTAGTTTGAGAGAAATAGTTTTATATATTGCATTGTTGTTTGATGCGGATGTAAGAATAGGGAACGAAAATCAAGTTGTAGTGTAGAAATTGGATCGTTCCATGCCTTTCCTTTGCAAGATTCATCGTTTGAAGAAACGGCAAATGAAAAGTCAGTCGGGTGCATTTTGTGCAGAATAAGCATTTTATGGTTTGCTCTGAACACTTACTATCAGAAGAAGATTTTATTTATCTGTCTATTCATTATGCCGAGGCATAAACTGCTGTTTCAAACGTCTTCCTATGGAAACATCGATAACAAAATGGGCAGCAAAAGAGTTGTGTTATTGTATGTTTTAAAATCTACATACTCCTTTGCTGATCTTTTTTATGCTGTATGTTGACATTTTGTACTACGACAGGTATGTAAAATAGCTCGTCCGATTTATTTCTATTATGATTTATCAGCGTTATTTTAATTAAAATCTTAGTCTCATTTGCCATAATGGTTTAATATGTTAGATATTTGATACTGTTTGTTGTTCCGGCAAAAAGCTCCATTGACAAAAGTAATTATTTTTTAGTTGCATGAGCTTTATTATGATAAATATTGTCTCACAAGATTCGGTTGACTTTAAATTTATTGTACTACCGTAAAATGGGGTGTATAGGAACAGCGGGGTCAATCGGAACAAAACTTCCCAACCGTACAAAGAAATTCTTCATAAATATACTATTGGGTATTTTTCGCCATGAATTTTTTTTTTTAGAAAGGTAAGATCATAGGAAGTAGGAAAAAAATACTTTTGTCAATCTGGCAAAGCTACTGGCTTCTAAAGAGGGCTGCACGTTGAATGCTAGAAAACATCACATTTTCATAGACTGCAAAACTTCATATGCAAGAACAAACCTTCTTATATTTAAAAACTATGAGTGGTATGTTTCAATTATACATGTATCTGAACAACAGAATACCACATTAGAATTTACATTTTTTATAAATTGTGTCATAAAAGTGAAGAATTCTGAAAAATGCCATGGGAAAAAAATTTGCGGGGTGAATCGGAACACTCACGGCCATATTCACCATCACGGATTATCTGCGGGAGAATCCGCGGATAGAAGAATCGCGTGATCCAAGATAATCCGCCATTCTTATTCACCAACCGCGAATAAATGAATTCCAGGATTATTTAGCCACAGATGTAACGTCTTCTCCTATTGGTTGCTTCGGATCACATGACAATGTTTATAATCCGCCGATTGCACTGCGCGGAAATGCATCCATTTCAAAATCATTGATGATGGGTGTGATTGCCCTATCTCTCGTGGTTTGGCTCTGCACGTTGGAACCCAAAGCATTTACGATTTCTCGAACAGTTCCTTTGTTGAAGCGGTACCTGTTCGCAGATTGAAAAAAATCAATTTGTTTTCAAAAAATGAAATAGAATGTGTTCATTTTTAATATAAATCAAAGTGTTTTAATCTAAATTATATTGTTTTGATCTGCATGAAAAAAACCTATTAAAATCAATTTCAAAAAGACTATTTTTCTACTTTAAATTAAAAAATTCAAAATTGTTAATTTACGTAATAGTAGTAATACTGTCATAGCTATTATACAGTGTGCTTTTTTTTTTTTTTTTTTGAGTTAATGATATTGCAACTTCCTTTTTATTATTCAGTAACACTATTAATCTGAAGGTAACAATAACAACAAGTTTATAAAATGTTATGTTGCATAGCCACATCAATAGTGCAATATGCAGTGCTTAACTGTTAATATATAGCAGTGCGTAACTGTTAATAAAGTAGTGCCAATAGACAGATATGCGATATTTGTGCACTCTAATGCACTTATTTTATTCATAAATATAATTTTAAATAATAAATTTCAGTTAAGTGTTGAGTTCTAATTAAAATTATGAATGACCGAATTCTATACCTTTGCCGAAAATCCACTTCATCCAGAGTTTCCAAACTATTTTCTCTTTGGTCTGGGATGAACCTTGCCCTCCGTTCAATAATTTCAAAATCTTGGAGGTCCTGCAAATCTTCTAGATCATCAGCAGAAAGATAGGGTTGGTTAGGGTAAGTGGGCCCCTTTTTAGAATAGTTCGTTTTTAATGCCTTATATAGCTGCTTTAAAGCAAAACAGTTTAAACTTGTTGACTTATTTTATCTTGGACATTATTAATAAACACAAGTTCAGCATTATTTCCTAAAAAAAAGCTTTGAATATTTTCACCTATCGTATTCTTTAAAAAATGATGTGGGGACCCACTTACCCCCCAGGAAGGGGTAAGTGGGCCACCCCCCATTTTTTTATGTTTAAAGTGAGCATAATCGTTCGCCATTATCCGCCATGATGTATACAAGAGAAATAAGAACTAAGTTCTTAAACAGCACGTTAAACAGGTGGTTAAGAGTATAATCGCGGAATTAATCCTCCAAAATCGGTGGATAGGTTTCGAGGTTACAATCGGGTGATTATATTCCTGAATTATCTTCCGATTGCGTTGGTGAATACCGCTGTCGGCCGAATCGGGAGATAATCTTCAACCGTGGCAACATCGGTGGATTATCCGCTATTGTGAATACGGCCGTCAGTTCTGTTGTTCCAATTCAAACTTATTTGAAGGAAATTGTTTGAAAAATCAAGATTCTAACCCCAATTCTTCTAATCAAGACAGGGACAAGGATTTATTACTGTTTATCCCTTCTCGTGAGCAACTAGATCTTAGAATGACAAAAGTTACAGATTTCAAAAGATTTTTTCTCCAGGAGACTTTTTTTTACTTAAAATAAAAGGGAGAAAGTCACATAGACTTTATGTAGTAAACGTCCAGCACACAGACAGTGATGAATAAGCGAAAAAATCTTTCAGGACAATCCCCGAAACCCAGAAATTTCAAAAAACTAAAGAAAAGGCAGAGTTCATCCCAGGAGATGTTATGAAAAAACTTAAGCCAAGTCACAATTGCTAGTTTTAAGGACAAGTACATATTTGTGGACGACATGAGTGACTTCCATTCATGTTAAATCTTTGCATTTCAATTCAAAAGCTTTTCTTAAAATTACCTTTCATTTTTCATAAGTTCAAAATTATTTTGAATTTTCAAATTATAAACGTTTACTGGTACTGAAATTATACATTTATTTGACAGTAATTATCTGTTCTTATTCTCCCCCATCAATATTACTCATGTTTGTGAGACCTATTACAGATTAAATTGAAAAAATAAAAATTTTAACAAGTGTTCCGATTGACCCCTATCAGCGGGGTGATTCGGAACACCCATAATTTGCTATATATTTTAATAATAATTGCTCAAAATCTTTTGTCTTTGCTTGGAATATCAAAAGTAAAGCAAGACCGAAGTTTTTACCCAAAAAATCAAATTAAAAAAAAATCTTTTAACTGCTTTTTTTACAATCAAAGCTGAAAAGTGTTCCGATTAACCCCATTTTACGGTACTTTTTAAAATATAGTGGGATTTTTAAAAAAATAATAAGTTATGATTTAGCATTTTTTTTTTAAGTTTAAAATTAATTTTAACTCAATTTGATAATATTTCGTAGTACTTCATCATGATAAAGTATAAATTCCAGTGCCGTATTTACGTATGGGCTTAATGGGCTACAGCCCAGGGCGGCACGATTTGGGGGGCGGCACTTTTTCCATGCAAAGTGAAGACCTTTTTTTTTTAGACAGCAGGGCTGATCGGCAGCAAAAATTACATCAATTAATTGAATTAAATACTGTTCTTTATTTAATAACGCTGGAATGCTGGTGGAATTTTTCTTACAAAAGTATTGAACCGCAGGGGAAAAAAAAGAAAAGATAAGACAGGAAAAAGACTAGAAAGATGAGAAAAAAAGACTGTAAGACAGAAAAAATTGTTCGTTAAAACCGGGTCATGCTCGTTAAAACGAATTCTGTTCCATAGACTTAACATTGATCCAACAATATATTCTCGTTTCCCTTGTTGTTGGTTTATAATAATGTAAGAGCAGATTTGTAGTAGTAAAAATTGAGATTCCCAAAAGACGAATTTTTACCAATTGGCTGATTGTTAACAACCAACCAATTTCATGTTTAACTAGCTGTGTGGTCGGGATTTGCACGGTTTACTTTGAAAATACATTATATGTCAAGTAAATAAAAAAGTTTTTTTTTTTTTTTTTTTTTTAACAACTTTGAAATTCAACACCTCAAGCCAGTTTCAAAAGCCCAGGGCCGCCTCACGTCAAATACGCATCTGATAAATTCTCACAAGATTCAGTTGAATATAAATTTGTTGAACTTGTTAAAATATAATAGGATTTTTTTCGGCAAAAATAAGTAAAAAAAGACTATTCTCGTAGAAATTGCAGATTCAAAACTAAATATTTATAAAAGAAACTTTGCCTCTGTGCATTAAAGTTTAAATTCACTAATTTTCTGTATCGCAG
Source organism: Uloborus plumipes (assembly GCA_038373865.1). Lineage (NCBI taxonomy): Eukaryota > Metazoa > Arthropoda > Arachnida > Araneae > Uloboridae > Uloborus > Uloborus plumipes. Next base: position 11,519 of record JAXGGA010019864.1, read on the forward strand.
CATTTATTTATTAAATTTAATAAATTTTAACTTAGTCAATTTTCATGTGACCTTTATTATGGTAAAATACTTTATCACGAGATTCAGTTGACTTGAAATTTACTGAACTTGTTATCTTTTAATGAGATTTTATTACACAAAAATACATATTTTAGTGAAATTTGTTCGTCAAACAATTTTTCTTTAGCAGGCCGAGTACTCAGTGATCAATTTAAATCATTTTTTGGATCCGTATGACATGTTCGTAGTTATAAAAAACTGTTATGATGTTTTTGAATTGTAACAGAAGTTTAAATGTGTTTAGATGTGATTTAAGGAATCTTGCAATTTTTATCGAGATTGCATGGAATGATCGGTTATTATCCTGTACGTAATAACTAAATTTGAAACTACAGCATTATAAAAGATCAAGTGTTTGTTCTCCCTAAAAAGATACTATTTTGCATAAAAGGTTAAAATCATCACTCTATATTTTATAGCATTTCCATTTATTACATTTAATAAATTTTATACTAAAGCAACTAAAACTAAAAATAGTTGAAATACCTTGTTTTGTTCCTATTCTCAATATTGTCTTTCAAAAAGTTACCATTTAATTAAAATTGAATAAATTCAATCATGTAAGACTACCTTTATTTCAGGATCAACCTGAGAATTTGTTATGAAGTACTTATTTTTGCTATGTCGTACAATGGCAAAAACTGAAGCTTAATAGCATTTTTTTTTTCTTATCTTGTCCAATTTTCAGTTCTGTTGACAAGATTAGCGAAAATAAGAGCTTATACAACAATCAAATCAGAAAATGTTTGAAATAAAGTATTATGCACAATGATTTTTATATTCTTTGGGAAACATTTTGTTTTGATATATCTAATTCATATGTCATGACGAATTAAAACCTAAAAAAAAGTTTAAAACATGCAAGCACTGGGGTAAAAAATTAAGAAGTTACTATAAACTAACGTTGAAATTCTCCATAATAAACCATTATTATTATTATAAACCTATAAGAGGCACAAATCCTTTTAAATGTAAGGCACTGAAATCAAAAATGAGAGGCACAAAGGCACTGAAATCTAAAATCAGAGGCACAAACGTTCTCAAATATAAGGCACTAAAATCTAAAATCAAAGGCACGGTATGTGCCTTTTAATTTCAGAGGCACAAATGGTGCCTTTCATTTTAAATGTGCCGCTTAATTTTCAGAGGCACAAAAATTCAAAATGTGCCCGAAATTTCAAAATTTTTATGCTCGGTAAAAATGTTTTTTGATGTATTTGCAACTCGAAAAATCAAAAAAATGTATAAAAATATTTGGGGAGCGAACATTCGAATCAGTTCAATCAATGTGCAAGTTGAGCAAAAATAAAAACAGAAAACAATTCAACACTTTATCATATGTTTGTTTTAGATTATTATTAAAATATGTCATGCGTTTGAAGTGGAGCATTTTGATAAAATTTACAAACTTCCCTGAATGAAGAATCTTTTTCAAAACATACTTCATTAACAGAGAGATTTAAAAATTAAAAAAAAAAAAAAAGCATTTCGAAACAATCGCAGGTGCAACTGCAGAGACTAACCTTTCGTTAGGTCATGTCAGACTGTAGGTCGGTACTTGACACAAGAAAGTTTCACCCGGGCTCGATCAGGGGCGACCCGAACTAAAATTTTGGGGAGGGGGGGGGGGGAAAGTATCCATTTGCCGGATGAAGTTCCAATTTTACCGAATGATAAAATACAAGCATGCACACATGTTCGACACGCATAACATTTAGTGAGAAAAAACATCAGGCATCGTTTAAAAAACAATTCTAAAAACTAAAAAGAACAAATTGTCTGAATAGTGCCTTCAAATTGCCGAATCGTCATCAAAATGTGCCGAATACGGAAATTATCGGGAGGTCACAGTGACCTCCCATCGGGGCACTCCTGTCTCGAACAATGAGCCCGAACGCTTCCACCACACAAAATTTGCACAGGAGCATTAAAAATCTAAAAAGCGCCCATAAATTCTGAGTTCGAAAGCCACTTACCTCCATGGCGTGTCGGCACGACTCGTGAAACAGCGAATCCGTGTGTTGTTGTGCTCTCTCTGATTGCGCGCTTATCAGCCCCGTTGCCACCAGATTAGCGAAAAATATTATCTGGCCTCCTGATTAGCAGGGAACACACAATGGACGAGTTCACTCTGGATTCGAGTGAAAATGCTTTTGTCCCTGCGCATCATGTGTAACATGGGCGAACATTGAAGGGGAGGGGCGTCTAGGTCTAATGTCTAGGGGAAGGCCCAGGAGGGGGTTCTAATGTCTAGGGGAGGGCCCAGAGGAGGGGGTTCTAATGTCTAGGGGAACAAACGAGATTCATACAATCAGAGGCCGTTGTACTTAAATCGCGGTAACTAAGAAAATATCCCTCTTTTAACTGTAAACCAAAGTGAAAGCATCCACCCCTTCCACCTTAAAATTTCCCCCTTGACCACATGCGGAGCAGTTTTTTTTGTGCTCACCCCCCTTAAAATGCCGCATATGGGCACCCTTGACCACTTGCGGTGCAGTACTTTTGTGCTCACCCCCCTTAAAATGTCGCACATGGGCACCCTTGACCACTTGCGGTGCAGCACTTTAGTGCTCACCCCCCTTAAAATGTCGCACATGGGCACCCTTGACCACTTGCGGTGCAGCACTTTAGTGCTCCCCTCCATTAAAATGTCGCACATGGGCACCCTTGACCACTTTGCGGTGCAGCACTTTAGTGCTCACCCCCCTTAAAATGTCGCACATGGGCACCCTTGACCACTTTGCGGTGCAGTACTTTAGTGCTCACCCCCCTTAAAATGTCGCACATGGTCACTCTTGACCATTGCGGTGCAGTACTTTAGTACTCACCCCCCTTAAAATGTCGCATATGGGCACCCTTGACCACTTGCGGTGCAGTACTTTTGTGTTCACCTCCCTCAAAAAATCGCACATGGGCACCCTTGACCACTCGTGGTGCAGCACTTTTGTGCTCACCCTATTAAAATGTCGCACATGGGTACCCTTGACCACTTGCGGTGCAGCACTTTAGTGCTCACCCCCATTAAAATGTCGCACATGGGCACCCTTGACCACTTGCGGTGCAGTACTTTAGTGCTCACCAACCTTAAAATGTCGCACATGGGCACTCTTGACCACTCACGGTGCAGTACTTTTGTGCTCAACTTAGACAGGTTGTCAACGGATAGAGACTGATGCATATGATATTAGCTGATAAGCTTTTGCGTTTGACAGCAGTCATTCAAAAATTCGATTTGTGTTAACTGCCATTTTACGAAAAACAAGCGGAAAAGGGCATTGTTATTGTTCGACGATTTAAAAGGATGCCTCACTTTCGTAGTTCTATGAAGTATTAAGAAAACAATACCGAAAAAAAAAAGAAGAAGTTTATTCAGGCTAAAATCTGTACCGCAAAACCAGACTGACGTAAGTCCATTTTCGTCATTTTTCAGTAGAGGGCGAAAACGATTGTCGGAAACATGCAAAGGATGGGACTCGCGCTCTTTTCACGCTGCCAAATAATTGTGAAGGAATTTGTTTCATAGAATACTGTTAAAATAGGTCGACGTGGAATAAAATTCTACCCACAATGAAGCAAAAAAGTGAAAATCGCCATTTTTGGACTTACGTCGTTCTGGTTCTGGGGTACAGAAATAAGCCATTTCTTTGCGGGTTTTGATGCACCCCTACACAACTGCTGTTAAAAAGCCAGATTACGATGAGTTTAGATTCTATATTCGTTGGAATGTGGATTAAAATAAGCCGTTTCAAAAAAGTCATGGAGTCGAAGTCAAAATGTGATAAAACCAACAGCAGGATCGAACCTACGGTCTTCGCGATTCTAGCGCATCGCTCTATCCAACCGAAGGGGCAGCTGTATGAATACTGAATAATAATTGTTCAAATAGAAAAACATTTGCAAAACGGACAAAGAATTAAAAAATAATTTTTATCATGGGGAGCGAGCCAACGTTAACGGCCGTATTCACAATAGCGGATAATCCACCGATGTTGCCACGGTTGAAGATTATCCCCCGATTCGGCCGACAGCGGTATTCACCAATGCAATCGGAAGATAATTCGCGAATATAATCACCCGATTGTAGCCTCGAAACCTATCCACCGATTTTGGAGGATTAATTCCGCGATTATACTCTTCACCACCTGTTTAACGTGCTGTTTAAGAACTTAGTTCTTATTTCTCTTGTATACATCATGGCGGATATGGTGGCGAACAGCTATGATGGCGAACAGTTGGTTCGGGAAGTGGGCCACCCCCCTTAAAATTGAAATACGCTTAGAGATTTAAAACTTTTTATAACTGATCATGTTATATTTTATCACAGTGATTGGTTTTGCATATATTTGGGTTTCATGGAAATTTTTTTTAGATCATATAACTTATGTCAAAAAAATTTCCAAAAAAATTTTTTTTTGCGAGTTCAAGCAACATTTTTCAAAGAAGTGTTTCAAGGTTAGTTTTTATTATTTTTTCTATGTTCATTAAGTTTTCTTGTAGAGTTTAACATGAAGTACACATTGCAATAGGAATTTTTACGCAAAGTATTATTAATAAGTGTTTAAGGGGAGGGTCCCACTTACCCCGTAGTTTTTCCTATTAGGTAAGTGGGCCCTCACTATGGTAAGTGGTCCCCTCGTAATAATGATGATTTCAAAATGAAAAGCAGTTCTGATGAAGCAATTTTTAAGATGAAATGAAAGATAATGATGCAGACCTAGAAGGAATTGATGGTTCAGCTACAAAAACTGCAAAAGCTGGTAACTATGTATTTGGGAAACTTGCATCAAAGAAAACCATAAAGTATTATGAAGTTCTAATTTTCAGGGCTCGCAGTAGACTTTTTCAAAATTTTAGGGGAATTTTAGGAACATTTTGACAAAATTTTAGGGGTAATTTACGATTTTGTTTAACTACAAATGTGTCCCTAACAGTCGTACCCGACAAACCAAACTGAAAACGCATTTTATTTATAATAGCATAAATCACAACCTTCAAATATTTCCACAAAAAAAAGTTAAAACAAAAAAGAAACAATGTTTTAATGTTATATAACATGTTCAAAAGCCAGGCGGTATTTTAACTCGCAGATGTGTTTTCAAAATTTTTTCAGTTGACCAGCTTCTACAGATATTAATCCTGTTCAACAATAACCTCGATAATGTTATAACTGCAGCAGCTTTCTACAGCTGTTTTAAAACTTGATTTCACTAGACCCAGATATAATATTCATTCTTTGAACTCATTAATATTTTTGTTATTTCAACAAATCTGCAAATTTATTCTTTTTTTTTTCTAACAAATTTGTTTTGAAGTTTTTTATTTTTCATTTTTATTTTTATCTAGTAAAATAGCAGTGCCTAGAAAACAGTTCGTGAAGTTAACCAGTGTGGCCTGTTATTTTCAATGTTACGAATCGAAAACCATCTTGGTTATCGAACAATTTTTAGATAGTAATTTTCTTTTTCCCCCCATGTTGAATATAGTATAAAAAAACTAAAAACCATTGATTTTCCATTGCCGAACAACTTTAGAAAATCTTAATGTGTGAAATGTTCTGCATGTGGCATGATATTAGCATGCCACAGATTTATAAATTCTATTAGCTGCGCTAAATGCACTTTCAATTCAAAGTTTTAAGATTATCTATATAAAAAAAAAACACCCTGCTTGTTCATATTTTTCTTCAGTTTCTTAATTACCAGAAAAGTTTCCTTTGCATAAAGTTTTTCAGACCTACAACAATCTTTTGATTTGAAACCAGTAGTGAAAACAGTAGTGATCTATGAATTGTCAAAAGCCCATAATATGTTTGCTTTTCAACTCTGCCTCTCTTTCCCCTCAGAGTATTGTGATATTTGAAGTAGTGTAAAATTTTCTGAATAGCAAATTAAGCTGCGGCTACAATTTTATGTATGCTACCTTAAACTCCCATTAAATAACACATGATAAGTTGATGCATTTTGAAGAGCAGAAAAAGTATGCAAATGGTGGAAAAAAAAACTGTTAAGTAAAAATTTTAAAGAACTGTAGGAATAATTGATAACTATAATTGAAATAATAACCCTGATTTTGAATAGAAAATGAAAGTAAGGAAAAGAAATCATTGGCTTAGTACAAGTCACATCTTTTTACAACAGTTAACTAAGTTTACTAAGTTTTTAAATGATCTGTTGGATTCCCAAAAATTTCCAAAATCTTTTTTGAGCCAAAATCAAAGATCGATTGAAAAGAAATGCTACTTTTTAAGAATGCTCATAATTTGAACTGATTCAGATGCAACAGGAATGACATTTTTGAATGAGTTGACATTGAATGACGAGCCTACAAATAATCTATAAACAAAAGAAAATTAAACAAGGTTCAAACTAATGGTACAAATAAAATTATCAATGTCCAAGTGGTGAATTTACACAGTAAACTAAAATGAGCGAGTTTTATAGAAGCGGATGCAAACAGATTGCGAAATTCGCAAATAATTGAACTTAGACGTGTAAGAAACAGCTCAAAGCCGAAAAATTTTACAGGCAGGTGGTGTTTCATTCAGGTAGAGTGGTGAAATAGCTGTTTTAAAGTTAAATAGTTGGTTTTTAAGAGGAAGAATTTTAAGTCTGCCCCAAGATGAAAAATGGTATGAAGAATGCGTTTTTAACGATATATTTTGTAAAATATCTATTTATCACATTAAATACCAAGGGAAACGTTTGCTTTTGGCTATAAAATACTTTCAGAAGGTATTTTAAATTCTCCTAAACAGCTCCTGTAAATATTTATAATTTTTTTTAGGAATGCCACAAAATTTTAGTACAATTTTAGGAATTTTAGGAGGTCTGAATTTTTTTAGGAATTTTAGGGGGAATGCGAGCCTTGAATTTTAGAATATGATACAAATGAAAAAATCGCTGCTAAATTTGATAGAAAGAATAGAAATAGCTACACTTTTTATTGGTTTAATGTAAATGAAGTTCGAATTGTAACTGAGGATAAAATGATAATGTTTCTCCCTCAGCAAACTTCAAATAGACGCTGCTATTAAGTGTATCCATTTTTTTTTTCAACCTATTTATTTTTTCTTATTTTACTAAAATTGATCTTAATCGACTTTATTATGTTTATTCAACACTAATTTATATGTAAAAGCAAAAAAATATGCCTAACGGCTTTTAATGAATTTCACAGACACAATTGTTTTGTATTCTGCTTTATAATTTTCTGTTATACACATTTAAATGTAAGTAGATATCTCGTTAATGGATACATTTTACAAAAAAATATTTCCTACTAAAATTTTACATACTATATCAGGTAGGACCCGCAAGCCCCCTTTTTAGATATGCTCACTTTAAATATAAAAAAAATGGGAGGTGTCCCACTTACCCCTTCCTAGGGGGTTAGTAGGTTCCCACGTCATTTTTTAAAGAATACGATAGGTGAAAACATTCAAAGCTTTTTTTTAGGACATAATGCTGAACTTGTGTTTATTAATAATGTCCAAGATAAAATAAGTCAACAAGTTTAAACTGTTTTGCTTTAAAGCTGCTATATAAGAGGCCTTAAAACGAACTATTCTAAAAAGGGGGCCCACTTACCCTAACCAACCCTATCTTTCTACTGATGATCTAGAAGACTTGCAGGACCTCCAAAATCTTGAAATTGTTGAAAGGAGGGCAGGGTTCATCCCAGATCAA
>JAXGGA010019865.1:0-19263 GCA_038373865.1 Uloborus plumipes
TGTGCTGAAGAACAAGAAAGCCACTCTTTCTATGTTCAGAGCAGCGTTTCTTTATTTGAGGAGTGGAACTATTTTTAATGTCGAGTTTTTTCGGGAATACTTGCTTTGTTCAATGCTATAGCTTGTTGGTAGTTGGTATTCGGTGCTCCGACTAAACTGCGCTTCGCACCATCTCTAATTATAATATTGACAAAATCCAAATTGCAGCTAATTTCTAGGAATATAATATTTGATCGTATCAGTTGGTTTCATTATAAGCATCAACTTAACCGTAGACCATGCTTTTTATAATCCAAGTTATGCTTATTCTACTTATTTCAATAAAAAAATTAAAATTGTCCTTTCCTTGTACTACCAGAACAAGACAAAGAATAAATACTTTATTTAGTGATATTAATTTAAAACTGAGACATTACGCTAAAGCTGTTGTGAAACACTAAGAATATTTAAACATATGGAATATAATAACATAGTGTATGCATTTATTACACACTTCAATGTGTGCAGCCGCCGAAGTTCCGGCCAGGCCCGTCATTTCAGGGTTTATGGGGGTGAGTGGGACCCCCCTGACTTTGGAAAGTCAATGTATTTACATGTAAGTCGGCATGGTTTTTTCCATTTTTTTTGGCAAATTTACATTGTGTATATCCCCTTTGCCCCCCCCCCCCGCCCCCTCGGAAAAATTCGAGAAACCGAAGACCGACTGGGCGTCGGGGCGACAAGGAACCGAGGACCGAAACTTCAGTACTCGGCGCTTCGGCCAAAACCTGCTTCGCGCCATCTCTAATCTAAAATATTATTTATTTATTTACTATTTTTCATTCAAAAGCCTCAGCTGGGAAACATGTTATCTATCAAACTATGCAAACATTTTCCAAATTGGATTTACAAACCATTGGTGTGAAACTTATCGCACCGTCTACAACTTCAAGCAAAATAGGTTACTTAACATCCGGATTTGCGGGGAAAGCGGATGTATTTATGATAGACATCAGTGAATGACCTTAGCATTGCAGGTGTAACGTGGTTTTCTTCTTTCTCTTTTACTTCTTCTTCCGGAAAAAGTCACGTTTATCTGGCGATATTTGGACACATTTATGACAGTTCTGAATTTTCTTATTCTTAACATACCTTTTCGTGAGAAATTTGTGCAGCATATAGAAAGAAAGTTTTTAAATATTTAATATTAGCTATTGTGTAAATTTTTGTCTCCTGAATAGCAATACAATTTAGTAAAATATCGTTAGATAAAAATAATTTTTAAAAGACTCCGAAAAAAAAATCTTTCCAATGCAAATATATTGGCCATTACTTGTGAATTGTTCAGGATTCTTTGCTTGAATTCATCTAAGGAAAAAAATACCATATTACATGTGCCTATAGACGAGCCGGCGAAAAATTGAAAGTGAAAGTAAATAAATGGAATCCAAAGTGGTTGATCCTTACGCTGATGTGTCTGCCTGTATACGTAGCGGCTCTACGTGTGCCCAACTTTCCCCTACGTCGTACATTAAAAAAAAAAAAAAAAATGGTGTTTTGAAACACCGTTGTTTGAAAACATCAATGTGCTTTAGTATGTGCACCTTTTATGTAAGTAATGTGCTCCTTTTATGTAAATTACTAAAATCTTTAAGCTTTAAGGGAACATTGGATAGGCCTTCAATAAAATTTCTGCTGACAACTTAAATCTTGAGCCTCAACTCAACTCTACATTTCAAATGTATTTCCATCATGGAGAGTAATATGTCGTTTAATCCGTTTCGTCAGGATAAAAGAAGAAAATGCGTAAGAAAATTTAGACTTGATTTTTTCAGTTATCTCTTTTGATAAAACGTCTTTTGTACGTTACTGTATTTAAGTTTAGATTTTTGATGTGACTGCGTGATATTTTTAAAGCGGTAATTCTAATTTCAAAGTGTGTCAATTTATATATTTTAAAAGTACAATTAATTGATTTCGTGTGAGCGCGGTACCGAATTTGCCTAGAAAAGCGCCAAATTAAATGCCATATCGATAACAAATATTTTCGTTTTTCCCGCAGTAAATTTATAATTTAAATTTTAAACAGATTTTGATAACTGAGATTCTTGGAAGTTTTTTAATTGCTGTCGAATCTTTTGATGCCAGTATCAATCTTGCAAATTTTGCCAAACTTGAACTATTATTTGCCAAAACTTGACAACCTTGCCAAAATCTTAATTTTCGGGAACTACTTTGACACCCCCCCCCCCAATCCGAAATTTGGCAACTTTTTGGCGAAATACAAAAATTGTTGACACAAAACTTGAAAAAAAAAAACTCAAAAAATGGTACAAAATACAAGAAAATACTAAATTTGGCAGCAGCAAAAACCTTAAAGCTGAAAAAACCTAAATGGCAACACCAAAATAAGAACCAGCAACCCTAAAAAATCCGTAAAGAGTTTCAGATTTGGCTCGAATTTTTTTTTTTTTGGGGGGGGGGGAGTCAAAGTTATACCAATTTTCGAAACATCCCTCAAAACTAAATGGGGTTATTTGGATGACTAATAGTTGACTCATCGACATTTTTTTCCAACTATTATTTCATTCTGGTAGTATTTGTAAGGACGAAATATATTTGGTCTTAATCATCGTTATCTAAAAATTTGGCAACTGTAGAAAAAATAGCGGAGAATGTGAGTTATAGAAATATTTTCTATCTCGAAGTTAAACACCCGATTTGTTAGTTTAGGGTGAGTTTTTATAACGTGGAATGTGCCAAGTTGGCGATAAATTTTCCATCCAATATTAAGTTTAACTTTTGGTACCATGTTAAGCAGACATTTTTAAAAACGCTCCACGTAATAAAACTTCCTTGTTATGTATTCTGGTGGTTTCGTCGTGGAGAATACTATCACCTATGCTCATGTTGGAGCTAAATGCTTATTTTCTTGCTTTGTATTTTTCATAAAAAGAAATTAGCATGGAGGAAAATGGGAGGAGAAGCAACTGGAAGTTTTAAAATATTACATTTATTTATTTATTTTAATTTTGTGTTATTCAAAACGTTGAACATTCCGAATGCTTAAATCAAAAAGTGCACACTTCTTTTATTTTATCACAGATGATTGCAATCTAAAGAGTGGTAGTGCGACAAAGCACAAAGCTTATGCTAAGAGTTCAAGCATAATCAATCTACATAAGTTTGCCAAAAAAGGAAGAAGATTAAAACTACTATTTACACTTCTAGTTCATACTACCATCTTCTTAGCGAAGAGAAAATGCACTATAGTTTGGCAAACCTAACCCGACAGCCGTGAGCTGCTAAGAAGCGGCCTCACTAACAACGACCGCAACGAAGTTTATTTAGTTTCTTTTAGTTCGCTACAAACAAGCACTACTGTTTTTTTTTTTTTTCTTTTTTCTTTTTTTTTTTGTAAGTGACAATTCAGTACAATCAGCTATACGTAGTATGTAGTACTGATGGTGATTTTTGTCAAAAAACCAGTTAAGTAATTAATAGAAATGTAAACAATATCCCACATTACTCTCCTCACATTTGTATATTTAAAATGCAAGTCCTTCATTTGCAATAGCCCCACATGAATTCTTCTCAGATTTCAACAGAATTATTTAGCACAAATTTACAAGGCAATACATTTTTTACTGTGATACCTCTAGTTTTTTCAAGGGCAAAATTCCAACTTACGAACAGTTTTTTGTCACGTAATTCGTTTGGAGGATAGCACCTGTATACATAATGTATGCAACTTAATGGAATACGTTAAGACATATTAAAAATATTAGCTGAAGTTTGGCTTTAGTTAGAATTTATAGAAGTTGGCAGGAAAATAAAATTTCCTTTTTTGAAAGAAATATTAAAATATTAGAGAACTCATCATTATTCACTTTGAAGGGAGACTAAAAAAAAAAGGAAAACTTCGGAAATGCCAAACAATCATCCTGACGTAATTAGTATTCATTTCGACGGTGACCACGAATTACTCTTTTCTTTATTTGGCACCATGTGGAAAATTTTTTTTCTTCTTTTCCCATCACTTTAATTTTACTGTTGCCTAACGAAATCAATGAATTTGCAAACACACATGTTGCCCTGGTAACCAGTTGCTCAAAGTAAATTTTCTCACTGTGTTCGCGGACCCAGGGCAGTCGAGGACCAACTTCCTTTTGTCCAAAGGCCAAGTTCCTCTGCCTTGAAAGAGGATCGGTGAATGGCTCAAAATCGATCTATCCTGGTAACACCGAGGGGCGGAGGCATCATGTTTCAAAAAGTAAGGGCAAATAATTGTTTGTGGATTTTTTTTTCTTAATATTTCTTGTCTTACTGTTTTTTTTTTTTTTTTTTTTTTTTTTGAGATAACTTTCATTCTCTTTTCGTATTTTCGCCTCTTGCCTGGTAATACCGAGGGGCGGAGACATAATGTTTCAGAAAGAAAGGGCAAGTTGTTGTTTATGGGTTTTTTTTCTTAAGATTTCTTATCTTACTATTGGTTCTTTTTTTTTTTTTTTTTGAGATAACCTTCATTCTCTTTTCGCCTCTTTCCTGGTAACACCGAGGGGCGGAGACATCACGTTTCAGAAAGAAAGGGCAAAGGGGGGTTCATGGATTTTTTTTTCCTTAAGAGTTTTTGTTTTATGCTTGGTCCTTGTTTTTTAAAAGATAACCCACATTCTTTTTTCTATTTCGCCTTTTTGCTTCTATCCTGATAATACAGAGGGGCGGAGGCATGATGTTTGAAAAAGTAAGGGCACATAATTGTTTGTGGATTTTTTTTTTTCTTAAGATTTCTTATTTTATTCGTGGTTTTTTTTTTTTTTTTTTTTTTTTTTTGGAGATAACCTTCAGTCTTTTTTCGCCTGATTCGCCTTTTTGCCTCAATCCTGATAATACCGAGAGGAGGAGGCATGGTGTTTCTAAAAGTAAGGGCAAATAATTGATTATGGATTGTTTTTTCCCTAAAAGATTTCTTGTTTTTTTCTTAGTTCGTTTTTCTTTGAGGTAACCTGCTTCGTTTTTTTTTTACCTTTTGCACGCTTTAATTATATCTCCATTTAAATATTGATTTTGAAGCACAAGACTTTTTAAGGTTTTTTCTCTATTTTCTAAAAATGGGTGGCATTTTTACAAGACACCTTTCATTTCCTACACTTAATTTTATGACATTTTTATGCTCTTATTTAACAGTGCTTAATTGCTGCAGTCCATTGTTCCTTAACGATATTTATGTGGGGGGGGGGGGGCATTCCATAGTGACTTACGTAACATTTTCGGCTGATTTTCAAACTCTTTTTTTGAAATCTAAAGTATAAAGAATAATTTATGTTAGAAATTGTAGATTTAAGATATACATGGTGACCTATATGTTATTTTTACCGAGAATTTGAAGCGAAATAGCTGCTGATAGATATTTTTTCAGAAAAAACAAAATTGTGACTAACGTAACATTTTTGTTGCTATAATGTTACGTTAGTCACAATACCGTTATTCAAGAAGAAATACCTACCAGCAGTTATACTTTAGGTTTTACATAAAAAGAGTTCGAAAATCAGCTGAAAACGTTACGTTAGTCACTACGGAAAGACCCTACAGCATTCAAGTAATTTATTTGACAACACTTAACTGCAGTATTCAATTTAATTGCTTCTATTTAAAATACTTCCTGTTATAAAATTTATTTGATGTTTAAAACTAGAAAACTTCTCAGTTTTATTTTGCCTTTTGAACGTGTTTATTTAACAAGTTGAATTAAAGAATAGTCAAATGTGATTAAAATACATTTCTTCATTTATTATATATCTTTTGATAACTCTGATGATTTGTTGGTTATTCATTTTTTTTTTTTTTTTGAAGACTTAGAGAATAATATTGTGTGGTTATTTTTAGACAGGTAAGTATTGGTACCTTAAATTATTAATAGAACATACCGGAAATCGATATTCCTCCTTTCAAGGTAAACCAACAGCAAATGATTGACGAGCTGGTGAAACATATGGCTAAAACCATGTTCATCATAGAATCGACTCTATTTTTTCCTTTGAAACAGAAATAGATCTTTTTTTTCTTCTTTAGTGTTTCGATTATTTTGTTTTATTGTATTTCAGATTGGTAGCAATGAACCATCTGGTAAAGGAATGCCTGGAACTCGAATGTTAGACGCTAACGTGTATGCCACAAAAAAGACGATAGCTCAAGGATTACTTGATGTAGCTTTACTAACAGCAAATGCATCACAGTTAAAATATCTGCTGCAAGCAGGGAAAGAACATGAGTTTTACTATATCATGATGACCCTCATTAGTTTATCCATCATTTTGCAGGTAAGTTGTATGAAATTTTAATGCATTTTATTGAATCCATCCCCCTCTTCTTGGATACTATAGAGATTTGTTCTTTTCCAGAAGACAATGATGATTTGTCAATTCATACTTCAATTGAAGTGGCTTACCTTAACCTTCACTGCCATAATAATTCATTGTATCAAGAAAAAAAAAAGCACAATGTAAAAAATTTTTCAGCAGTTTTGCAAGTAATTCGTTTGCTTGCTATTAAAGGAGGCATTTTCAGCAGCCAGTTTGTTTAAGATTTATGTAAGTCTTAATTCGTTCACATCAGAGTTACAGGGTTTCTGCTTCAGCCGCTGACATAAAAGACGTTTTTGTTTGCTTGACTTATGACAGTCCAATGCTTCCTAGATTTCCAATGAAGTGAAAATGCTTTTTATCACTTTATTGGGGAGAAGTGATTGGTAACTTGAGCTGGCACACTAAGATTTGACAAGGTGACAATGAAGAAAGTGACATATCTTCGAGGAGTTTTTCTTGAGATTCCAAAAGGGACTTGTCACCCTCTGTACTGAAATTCATCTGTACTTCCTCTGAGATTTGAACGTGTTAAGAACAGTTTAAAAGTTACTATTTTTTATTGTTTTTATTTGTTATGTATTTAAATATTTGTTAGTATGTTTTAATGCTTATGTATTATTTCAGTTAAATGTTATGTCCTACTCGTCGTGAAAAAGAATTTGTAGGGCTGGAGTAACCTGCAAAATTCAGTCTAATTTTCACATGCTTCTAATTAACTTCAATATCCCTTTCGAATCGGTCACGTGGCGACTTTGATAGTATCAGATTGGTAAATCGAATGTGAGTTCTTTCACGTGACTGTTCAAAAACGACAGGAGAAAATTTTTTATCGGTGCCATAGCTGCCCTGCCTGATCAGTAAAACTTTTTCCATAAACCACACTAAACAAAACTCTGAAACGTTCCTGGGAAATAATCGGCCGCTAAAGTGCCTCATTTATTCAAGTAACATATCTATAAAACAGGAAAGTTACCCGCTAAAAACCTGTAACCCTTCTGACATGAGCTTGGAATCTTTCTGTAGACCTTAGAAACCTTCCTAATAAAAGATAGTCATATCTCTGGCATAAATCAGAAATCTAGAGAAAAAACGTACGTATGATTACAGTAACAGCTTGGCACCATCCTGATTTGCGAGGAAAGCTCCTAAAGCATTTTAACAAATATGGCTAGATCTAATGCAGAATTGCAATCAAGTAAAACTAACATCTTATTTGCCCTCAACTCTTGTAGAGCTACTGTATCCAGAGACTAGATCTTGCCCTTGTTTGGGGCTCAGTCAATCTGGAATGCTAGTGACTAAGCTGCAGGTGAAACACTTAATAAAAACACTGAGTATATTTTGACACAGATTGCTAAAAATACTTCTCACTACCAGGGCCCTATTAAGATATCACGGAGCCCTAGGCCAAATACTTTTTGGGGCCCTCTGTACTGAGGCTTTACAATTTTAGGCATGGGATGAAACAAATTTAGGCAGTGACTACAAAAATTTTAGCCATTTGGGGGCCCCTAAATTTGGGGCCCCTAGGCCGCGGCCTAGTTGGCCTATTCAGTAATCAGGCCCTGCTCACTACAGTGAGAAATCTGAATTCGTGCAACTTTTAGCAAAAATTCTTTTGCAAAACCAATTGATATTCATTGAAAAATGGAGAAAGCTTGTGAAATCCCGGAACATTGTCCAGAAATAATCTGTGACGTTTCAAAATTTTCTTACTGTGCAATATCTATATTATTTCTTCATTGAACGGAAATACTCACCGCTCGTGATTATGTCGCGGAAATAACGACTAATGGACTCATTCATCGTAAATTCTTTTCATGTTAAAGTTATTAAATTATATGAAAAATGGCGTGATTGATATTTAAAAACGTGGTCCTTTGAAACTAGATTTTTTTCACCAGCTGTATATCCAAAAGACAAACTGAAGCATCTAGAAGCAAAGGTGTAAAGGGTGTAGCGGGCAAAGTTTAAAACTAGGAGATAACTAGTACAAATGGTAGTAGAAGAAACTTTCATCTAGTTTTGGGGCAAGGTATTGCAATAGTAGAACTTATAGGTGTTGCTATACAGCGGGGTTTTAAATATATCAGTAAGAGTCCCCTACAGTTGGACCTTAAAAAAGTCCTTTGTTTTTCACTGTCTAGATTTTGCTTTAATGGGTTACATAAGACGAGTGGGTAATTTGAGGTGTAGCCTAAGCGATAAAACATTCAATAAAACTGAACACATGGATCTAAGGCATATTCATAAATTTAAGAGCTTTAACATTTCTCTAAATGGAATGATTTTAACCTTTAACTCAAAAATATATCGTCAAATTTGACTGAGAATCTTATAAATGATTATACATATCGATAGTTGAAATATGAGAATAGCATGACAATTTTACAATTTTTGTGAATGTAGTTTCTTTAACAAATTTATTCGTATTAAAATAGAATAAAAACATTTTCAAAAAGAATTCATATGAACACTTACAGATAAATCTGACAAACACTTCACAAAAGTGCATTATTCTACAACATATAAAATACTAAAGAACGCTTAGCAGAATCTTAAGATTTCCCTTTTTACTTGTTTCTATCTCCTTTTACGTGAATAAAGTTCACTTATTCTTTGCCAACGATTATATACTTTCGATTAAATATTTCATTTTCTAATGACAAGTGTTACTAATTTTTCACTGACTGAATTTATTTGGGAGCAAAACATAGTGTTCTTCTAAAACTTTCTATTTTCTCTCTATTTTATTTGTAGGTAAACTATGGAATTTATATCAATATTTTGATTTCTACTATCCTATTTTCTTGCTGTTTTAAATATTAATCATTTACAGAAAGATAAAACACAAGGTCATGAAAAGCAAAATCTTTAACGAGAATACTTTAACTGAAAGCCTAGCACAATGAAAAATTATTTATAAACTAAGTAGTCTTTGAAGATGACCTAATTGCACCCAACTCCCGCATAGAGCGCATATCCGTGTTGCGCAAACAAGCGGGAGAAAACATATGTACAGAAATCTTGGATTCGACTTCCCTTTTCAAGTTGTTCTTTCTTCCTTCAGTTAGTTATACTCCGAAGATGAAAAGTAAATGAATTTCTTAAAGGGACTGATTTCAGTTTGGTAATATAGCTAGTTGTTTATTTACTGAAGACGTTATGAATTACATGGGGTTCATGTCAATAGTGTAGTTTTTTCCTATCTCATTTTCTCTAGTTTAATTAATAAAATTAGTTTTTTAACTGAAAATTATATTTTACTAATCATATTCCTGTTCCATTTTGTGGGTTGAGACGGTGCATATTGTAAAAAAAATGCTAGTTTTACGCACTAGAAGTTGTGTTTCTTTTAGTTTTTGAATTTCCAGCTATACAAAAGCATGCGTTAAAAAAATAATAATAATAAAGATACAGAGCGAGAAAGAGAGAAGCTATGATTAAAATTCGAAGTCCATTTTTGAAGCTTTTATGACAGTGACTGTAAAATACTTTAGCTAAAAGCATAGTAGTTTTTGTTTCCAAATAAATAACAGAATTTGTTGATAACTCCTTCTTTTTTTTTTTGCAAACTATTTTACTTCTTTAGCTTTTCGTTGTGTATTTATGAACTTTCTGTGTATTAAGTTTTTAACAGCTCCGTGTGATAAAATTACAATTTCATATGCTTGAGGACTTGTGCTGGAAGCTGTACTGTGAATTTCGCTAAGAATGTCATCCATTTTGACACCAAATATAACTAGTTTTTGTAAAGTTTTGTTTGTTTGAGAATTTTTGTCGTATCCTTATTCTCTCGAACTCTCTTCGGAAAAAAATCAAAATCTAATCTAACATTTTACGGCTTTTTACTCTGAAAAACAGATCCATATGAAATTTCCACGTGATGAAAGTTTCATTTACTGACACGATATGCCAGTTAAGATTTCTGGATAAAATCAAATTATTGAACCATTTATTTTAAAACAATGGCAGAAGAGAATTTTGTTAAGTGACTAAGTCAGAATTTGCTATATTGACTAATAAATATCAAACTGTTACCCTGAAACTTTAGATTGGAACTGAAATATTCAGAGTTGACACAATGCGGACCCAATTAGATTGAAGACTCAACAAGTTGCGGCGAAATTGGGGAAAGGAGCATTATGGTCATTCCAAGAAAAAGAGGGACATTTTGTCCAGCGCGTGACAGATCTATATTTCATTTCAAGATGTGTAATAAGTAAAAATTTTTATTGGAAATCCTTCTTGTAAATGTTTTTTTCTTAGAAAAGAGAATCTTAGTTTGTTACATTATTTAATACATCACTTTTGACTCCAAATATAGAGCTGTCACGTGTGGAACAAAATTCTGCTTTTCTGTGGAGCGGCACAAAATGTGTTTCTTTTTAAAACTAAAGTTAAAAATTTATTTGTAGAACGCAAGTTTTACATTTAATTAGTTTGCAGCAACAGACTTGGGGACATATTGTTAGAATTAAATAAATTTCTGTAAAAAAACTTATTTAAAAAATAGCTATTAAAAAATAGAAAAAACATTTTCCTCAACAAATCACCTGAGTCAAGTATTTTTACTACTAGGTTAACAATTTTTTAACTATCAGCCCTTATTTAGTTTCTTATATGATTAATTCAAAATCTGTATAAAATTTTAAGGAGAAGTTGGTTCAAATTGTCTCACCCGTGACTGTGGAATCACTCATTAGTGCATTTTGTAACGGAATAGCTGCACAATTGCAAGTTTTAAAAGAGAATTGCTCAATGAAATATGAGAACTAACTTAGCTCAATCGGTTTCCCCATTTTGCTTTTTATAACATAGCTCAGTAAATCGGCTCATAGAAAAGAATTGCTACTGAAGGACAATTCGAATATTATGGATTGATGCTCTCCATGCGGGAACTGGGTGTACTTGGAATAGGTGCAAATAAGGTGAAGATATTTTTGTTTTCCTAGATGGCCTTAGGAATCGTTCTTCTCTTGAAAGGACAGTGTGACATCAACAACGCTGCACTTCATTGCAGAGCGAACATTTTGAACGACGCAGCTGTCTGGTTGGTGTTCGCATCCGCTGTCGTCCACGCATTTCTGTCCGTTTTCCACATTGACCCCGGACTGCAGCCGCCATTTTCTACCTATGCGAACTATAAGAACCAAACCG
Source organism: Uloborus plumipes (assembly GCA_038373865.1). NCBI lineage: Eukaryota > Metazoa > Arthropoda > Arachnida > Araneae > Uloboridae > Uloborus > Uloborus plumipes. Next base: position 11,505 of record JAXGGA010019865.1, read on the forward strand.
ATGATGGATTCGATGCCGAATCTTAGCAAACTAACTGCAACTGTGACTAAATTCCAGACTGGAAGCGTCGACTAAATTCTGATCTCAAAAGTGTTGACGGTTGCCTTCAGACGTCCATTTTCAGTGATCCAAAAGTCAAGCCTACAAAACGATAAAAATATAAAATAATGCCGCAGATAATGATTCAGTTCTGTTTAAACAGACTGATAAAGTCATGCACTTACATTTATTGACAATAATTTAAACAACGAATGAACTTTATATTTAAAATGAACACTTCTGCATTTCCTATTTTTAAAAATACCTTATTATCATAGATTGAAAATACTTCAAGTCAAAAACAGTTGCGCAGATACGAAAGTAATGTCAAGAACTAAAATATGACTGGATTTTAATGAAAAATATACTTTATTATTATGTAACGTACTTCCAAAAGACTACACAAATTCTCATTTTAATTGAATTCAAATCCTCCTTTTAATGAATATTTAAGCATTTTAACATTTTATCACCATCATAATATTTTTGTCTTGCATCTAAATATTTTTATGGCTGGTTGTAGGAATCAGAATTCTGGACAGTGGAAATTCGAATACTCACATTTTGTTGAAGAATACAAAATATGAAGATTTTACATGTTTAGCTTAATTTAAAATGCTCAAATATTGTAACTATACTATCATTGCTGTATTATTTTAAGTAGTTTTGAGTGTGTCAGCCCAATTTATAAAAGATGAAAAAGAATTGCTTCGTTATTTACCACCAAAAAACCAACGAGCTTCAATTTCAAGGAGCTTAATATTTGTCATTGACAGCTCATAATTGTCATTTTAATAATATTACTGTTTTAAATGTTTTAATTTGAGTAAACAATTAGCTTAGACATAAAATTAGGCTTGAATTTTTGTGTTAACTTATTTTCTCTGTTGTAATTTATTTATTTTTGTGTGATGTTACAAATTCCTTTAAATATCTAAATAGTTTTCGAAGATATTAATAAAATATTTACTAACTTTTCACTTATTTCTCTTATTTTCCTGTGCCTAGTATTTCACGTCTTTCCCTCAACATGGATATTTCAATTCTGCGAAACATTTCATGAGATCTTGATGCCAAAGAAAAAATAATTCTATTCTGAGTAGCATCAAATAGCTGTGAATTAATAATCATTGTTTTAAACTTGTATGGTTTAGCACGAAAAATTAATTTTAATCTTTTTTTTTTTTTTTTTTTGAATGCATTATTTTGAATTCTCATTTTATTAAAACTATCTATAAATGAAGTTCAAAAAAAATAATAAATATTGTATCACGCCTCCAATGCAAAAAAGACATAACTCAAAATCAACTACTTTCTAAGGACATTTAAAATTTCTTTTCGTGGCGCTATGTACACCATTGAAAGTAGGTGAAGACAAAAGAAATTATTAATAGTTTGTTCTTCCCATACACTAGCACTTTTAAACTGTTTTAGAACGTCATATGATATTTTTACTCCATTTAACGAACTGAAATATTATGACTATCCGAAAAGAAATTTAGATTTCAAGCAGCTAATCTATTTAGTATGGAAAATGTTAGCTAGTATTCCCAGTTTAAATTTTACAAAAAAAATCGATAATTTTAAAAACTTTTTGGTCTGGTTCAAAATTTTGAGATTCGCTTATACAAATTTGGTACCGCTGTTTCTTTCCCTGGGAATTCAATAGTGGCCTCAGGTTGTTTTCCATATATCAATAAGTGACGCCATAAATTGGGGACCTTTTGACTATGTGACCAAGTTATTCTACAAATATTAGAGGGTGTAAATGTGTTAAATGTTTCCCTCATTCCAAAGAATTTTAAACATTTGTTTTTTTTCTACTTTGCTATTTAGTTACTGTTATAGCAATTTCAGATTTCAAACGCCAACAAAGAAAATTAAATTTCTCCAAGTTTGAAAGTGCCATTCTCTTACACACTATGGGTACTTACCTAAAATTACCTCTTTTACCATTCTTAGTAAAATTTTAGCGAATATATATTTTTACTTATAGAAACTCATATTCCAGTCCTTAATTATCTTTTACAACTGCAAATAAAAGCTCGTCAATGCAGCTCGAAATCAAATATTCTTAAACTACTTCATATTAGGTCTTTAGCAAAAAGGCATCAAAGTCTTCGATATTAAATTTCAGATCAGAATTTTTGTTCTTCATAGTCTAAAAGAAAAAATGAGAAATGAAAGAAAGAATTCGTTGCCACCAACTTTCCCGATTTGTTCAGAAGATTCTCGGATTTTTATGACTTCTCCCGAACTCCATAATGAAGTAAATGTTTCATCAAAGCAGCAAGTTCCTTAAAAAGGGATTTTTCAGTGATAGAGTTTCTAGAAAAATCCCTGCAGTAAAGCTATCGCGATCTCAAAAATGAACTTTTTCTCATCCGAGTATGGAAAATGTATATATATGATCATTTTTAAACATATTAATTTCAATATTCTTCTTTTTAAAATTTCTACTTCCTAAAAAATGCTGTAAATCGTTCCTGAATATTCTCTGTATTTCCTTATTTTTAGCTGCTGCAAGGTATGTTTATTAGTTTATTATTACTTATAAGAGGAAAAACACCAAAATATGTTTTAAAACATTTCTTTGTAACCTTTAACTGTAAGTTTTTAACTTCAAAAAAGTAATACCAATTTCTGAATTTCGGGTCCTATACAGAAATACTGTAAAAAATCTCAACTTAAGTTCCAGAAATCCCTCATACACTCAAATTCTTGACGTTAAATTTTTTCATGCAAGTCTGCCCAATTTTATGTATAACACTCCCCAATTTTCAGCTTTCAATGTTGTCAGCAATGGAATAACAGAAACAATAGAAAATGAGAGCAAAATAACCTAGTTTTCTCAAAAATGTGTATTATATGATTTTTAACCGACTTCAACAAAGGAGAAGTTTTGTGTTGCTGAATCTGCATTATAGGTAATGGTAACATCAAGATCAACACAAAAAGTCATTTAAAGAGTCTATTTTTTCATGCAGTAGGTTTTGTTACATATATTCGTTCAGAATCTTTGCTTCCTCTTAATTTTTGTGCATGGTACATTATTTTAAGTAAATATTATTTTTTAAATCGCTAATATGAAATTAATTCTTTCAATTTATTTCTAAAGTTCCAGTAAGTTCCAAAAACAGAAAGAAATTAATGTGTAATAATGAGAATAATAAAGTCATAGCAATATCAATAATAGAATAAATTAGTCATAAAGTGAATTTCAAAGCGAATAAAAATAGTAAGAATTTCTCATTTTATCAAACTAAAATATTAACCAAAAAATTTGTTATTTTTTTAATCAACTAATTAATCTATCTATTATGCACATTTTGATGTAATGCACATTAGAGAATTTTTATGAATTATTTGATTTAATTTTCTTCTTTTCTTTTTTTTCCTTTCTCCTCCCCCCCCCCCCTTTTTTTGTCAACTGTTAGTGTTAATAGTTCCCTCCCCTCACTTAGAAACATGATTTGAATATGTCATTTATTTTTCAGGTATTGACAGGATGCATGATGATACTAGTTGCGAATACAAATTTGAACGAACTCAAGAAGCAGAGGAGGGCAGAAAATCTCAACAACGCCATCACAATTGGAGTATTTCTGGTTGCCATTCTCAACATACTCATATCGGCCCTGGGAATCAAAAACAGCGACGACCTGCAAGCGGCCATTGTTACTGCACTAGGCACAGCAGCGGGCACTTAAATTTATTAAATGAACATCGGGGCCATTCCACGAAAAAGCCGCCATCTTGTCCCGCACGTAACGCTCGTGTATTTCATTGAAAAATAGTGATTTTAAAGGTTAGTAAACGAAATTTTGTTGGTTAAAAAATCACAAACCTGTGTGGGATTTCTTAGGCCAAAAATTTTGTTCATCATCTTTCAAAATTACTGCTTTTTAATGAAATATGTGGGAGTCACGAGCGGGACAAAATGGCCGCGTTTTCGTGGAATGACCCATCAACTCTTAGTAAAATCGATCAATTTATTTTCACTTTCCTTCCCTCTCCTCCCCCCCCCCCTTCTCCTTCCATTTGCTTCACTCTGTTCCTATATTCTTGTATTCTTTTTTTTTTTTTTTTTTGCATGGACAGTGTTTATTTTTTCGTATCATGCTTTTCCTTCTCAAAAAGTTCAATTCATAAAAGGAAAAACATCTACTTATTTACCAAAGACCACGGAGAGGTGGCGGGTGACATTGAAGTGGAAAAGGGTCTCTTTCCTTTAGAAACAAGTAGGAACAGCGACAAAAGTCCTGATTTTTTTCGTTTTTGCTGCCTGTGTTTTCTATGTGACCTCCTCCATTACAAAATAAAGCGGCCCGTTTCCGCTTCAAGATCATCTACTATCTCTCCGCGGTCAAGCTATACTTACTTATTATTCCGTTGGCTGTTTTGATCAAGATAGAAATTATCACCGAATCAAAATTTAAATCAGCAAATCTGCGTCGGAATATTTTCTACATCTAGTGACACAGGCTCGGTGATTCCTTCATTGGAGATTGGTAATCACATTTTTGGCAGCATTTAATTTTGCTAAAATATTGACGGAACAATACGCAAATACTAAAAAAAAATATTTTAAGTGACAGAAGCAAAATAGCTGTATTTCTCAAAAAAAAAAAAAAAAAAAACGCATCTTCCAACACATGTGCAAGTCAACCATACAAATACTTGACTTGCAGATATACTGATAGATGTAATTTCTTTTACTAGAGTAACTAAAAAAACATATGTTATAATATGATTCTTATCATTGACAAAAGCTCTCTTAGTTTCAAAAATATTTTTCTTTCTGCTTTTTCCACTTTAAAATTATTGCCTTTACGTTTCACTCTAAAGATGTCATTATCTTCAATTCCATTTCCATTTGTAAGGAGCCACCTGTAAGTAATTAGTTAAAAAGAACATCGTTTCGCTATTTTCCTGATCTTGTTTAAATTTTATTTTAGAATGTTGGATTAACAACTGAAAAACAAGGGAATGTGACATTATAAACACAATAATTAACTGGCTTTTTTGGAATATTCTATATTTCTTGTTTGATGTATTTTCCGTTCATTGATATTTTTGTAAGAAAGCTTATAAAAATCATTTTTTAATAAAAGGATTTATATTTAAATTGTGTTGTATTATTTTATATTCTAATTTAGAAAATAAAATACGGTTTCGAATTGTATATCACAAAGGAGTGATTAAAATGTTACTCACAATTAGGAGAACTCAAAAATATAGTACTCGATGTCGCCTTAGATTATTCAAATTACCTTGACGACGAAATTAACCCATTTATGCCCAAGTTTTTTTAACATTTTTTTTCAATTTTTATCTGCTTAAAACTCTTACTTGGAATGGTTTACTTACATTTTAGGCTTAAAATAGTTCATCGTTGCCATATTTATTAAGTTATTTAACGTCCTGTTTATGGGATATTTTGCAGATATGTGAATAAAATACGACCTTAAATATTACAGAAGGCATCTGTGATCAATTAAAAGCAAATCATTTTAAAATAGTTTAATTTTATGAAAAATAAGTTCGCAAAAAAAAAAATTACTTTCTATGGCTACCCATGCTGGATCGTTGCTTGACTGATTTGTCTGAAAATAGCTGTCAATAAATAAACTCTGATGTCCAAATAATGGCTCTAACTGGTTTTCTCAAGAAGAAGGACTACTTAACTTGTGAAAAACAGCTTTAGAGTAAAAAGATATATCCATTACAGGTTTTTGTATGCAGTAACTAACAATCTTCCCGTTTTTAGGCTACTGGGCATAAATGGGTTAAGTCTATAGCTCTTTGTTTTTAATACAGAGGACGCCGGTTAATTGAATCAACCTCTTTCATGAATCAAATCGCTCTGCTATTTCCTACACTTTTTTCCTCTAAACTGTCTTAAATTTGCATTCATATTTAACCCGGTCCTTCCATTTGCTTCATGTCAGCTCAATCATGTTCTCTCTGTCACCCAAACAGTGAAGAAGAGCTTCGCTCCAGCGCAAATTTTTCTCACGACCTGTACCTGTATGAATCAAATCGCCAAAAACAGAACCATATCCAGAGTTATTGAATTATCCGACTTAGTGAATCGTCGTTTTATTGAATCAAAACTAGTTAGAACAGACTAGTGTTATTAGAGCCTTGGGCCAGAACTTCCAAAAATGGAGAAATATTTTAATCGACTCCCCGAAGAGTAGCCATTTTGAGACGTGCCCCTCTCATTTTACTTGCTCAAGTAGAATGAATGGGGCACATCTCGGCCCTTCCCAACCAATTTGAAATTGGTGAGGAACTGCTTACTTTTGCCACCTTCTAAGATCTTTCATCAACCGAACACTGAAAGTTTCGCTAATTTAACCATTATTAGGACAAGATGGAAGATTTCAAAAATTTATAACTTCACACAAGTCGATTTCCTCAAAAGTAACTATTTTGTGAAGTAGGGGAATGTGGGGCAAAAAACTTATAGTTAAGACGACTTACCTGTTTCACAATGAGCAAATTGGAAATTCGTTCTAAAAACTATTGTACATCAAGAAGGAATAATGTATTTTGTAATACAACTTGCGTTGAAATATTATTTTTTGTTTTTGGTAGTTGTTTTGCACCTTCAAAAAAAGGTGGAACATTTTCACCTCAAATAACCATGGGGCAAAGTGAAAAATACAAAATTTTTATAATAAAACTTTTGGTATTTGCTGATTCACTGAAATTTTCATCAAATGAAAGCGTAAATAAGTGAGTAAATGAGTTATTACTGAAAAAATAAAAGAATAAATAAATAAACAAGTAAATGAGTAAATTAATATATGAGAAAAATAAATAAGTGAATAAAATAAAGAATGAATACAAAATAAGTAAATGAATGTATAAATAAGAGAATTAATAAGTGAAAGTATGTGAATAAGTTCACAAATGAATATATATATATGTATATATATATATATATATATATATATATATATATATATATATATATATATATATATTATATATATATATATATATATATATATATATATATATATATATATATATATATATATATATATATATATATATATATATATTTGTATGTTTGTTCCTTATACAAATTCACAGTTTTGGTCAGATTTTCATCTAACTTGGCACAAAGGTTTCTTGATACACTAGAATTCACACAGGCGGAAATTTTAATTAAAAAAAAAAATCCAAAAAACTCAAAATTCAAATTTTTGTCTCAAAATAGCCATTTTCTCCCAAATTTTGAAGTAATAGTAGATAGAGTAATTAAGATAAACCTTAAAGAGCATACAAATTGATAAAATTTAACACATTTAAATATAAATATTTTCCAACAAAGATTACGATTAACAATGAATTAGCAATTTCAGACACACCTATTTCATTTTAGCATGAAATAAGTTTTTATATGCCCATGTGGATAGAATTCAACGAACTAAATAAGGACTGAACTGAATATCAGTAGATTTCAATTGATACTTAAAACCATAATTACAAAAATTTATCCTTTTTTAATGACAAGAAATATCTTTGAAAAACCAATTGTATTACAACAAAGCTATAACATTTTGAAAATGACTTGTATAATTTTTTTCGTAGATCTTTAGAGCTATTTCTTTTTCGACAGGAATCCACTATATATCAAGAAACTTAGTTAAAATATTACTAGATAGGTGCCACTGCAAACTGTTAAAATATTTTATCATTTCCC